>JAABNX020000229.1:0-12635 GCA_015163995.2 Mormyrus lacerda | reverse complement strand
TGTCAGCGCCAACCTGTGCTAAACCCCAGGAGCCTGAAAAGCGGCATGTCGGCGCCAACCTGTGCTAAACCCCAGGAGCCTGAAAAGCGGCATGTCAGCGCCCACCTGTGCTAAACCCCAGGAGCCTGAAAAGCGGCATGTCGGCGCCGTGCACAGTTACCTGCACTTCGCGGGCATGGTAGGCGATGATGAGTCCCAGTAAGACCACTGTAGACAAGCTGATAAGACACTTCAGGGCCAGGGAGAACATGGAACTCTGTAGAGGAGCAAACACAGAGGTTGGAGTATCCCCCCACTGATGTCAATACCCACCACCCTCACGTTAAAGTAACTCACATACGCAAATGTGAAAGTACCCCCCTACACACATTAAGGCACCCCACAACACCCACGCATGTCACCATCACAGGTCACAGGAAACCACATTAACACCATAACAAAGTTGCTGTCACTCGGAGGCACCTTAAACTTCTCCTCTCTGTTCTGCACCTGCCGCATTACTCCTACATGGACATGCATCATTACCCCTGAAACTGCTATCATACACATTCCCCACAGTCCTTAATTCCTTTGACCTTTCACTTACAAATCGTTCTGCACGCGCCTTGCATCACCCCGGCGCCGTGTGTGCGATCCGAGGTGTGTCCCTTACTCGTCGAGTCGTGCGCAATGAGGCAAAGAAGAAATATGGTGGCTGGGAGGGCGCGCAGAGCGAAAGGAGGTCACCGGCCTCCCAGCCCCCACGGGGGGAGGAGGCTGTGTCCTTAGCACAGGACATTGTGGCATTCTGCTAGAGGCAGTGAGACCATTGCACAGGTGTGTCCTCTATTGCTGTGTTCATGCTATTAACGTCGCAGCAGAAGCCTAGAGTGCCTCCCAGGACCTTCTGCTTGGTCATTAAATCTGTCATGCATCCCTAGTTACCCCCAGTCAGCGCTGGATTGTGGTGACCCGAGCGAAATGACACCCGCATCCATGTTTAACTTTGAGCCTAAACTTCACGAGACACACAGTGTTCTTTTCCACAGATAAATACATATCAGTGTTCAGGGCTTTTGGCGTCACACAGCTGCGTTCCAGTTTATTGTTACTTATTCTAGGGAAAATAATTCAAATTAAATTCCCCATCCCAAAAAAAATCAACAAACACTGACTTGTTCCTGTACAGTAGTTTCAAGAAAATCACCATAGCTTTTCACATATTTAACTTAATTAATAACTTTCTTATAGGTGACAACTTTAGTGTAATGCATTATCTGCTGCCAGCTTTAGTGCTGAGTCACTGAAGGTCCTGATAGGTCCAGGATAGCGAACCCCTTTCCTGGGGTTCGACCTCGGCCATCATCAGCTTTTTTCAGGCTATGGGTGTCGCCACAGCAGATACACACAAATACACACAACACTATCCCTGCTGCTGCCAGCGTTCGGAGCACAGCATGGTGGGTCAGTGCAGAGCGTTTCAGAACATATGCTGTCCTGGTTTACAGTGATCTAAGGTCTCTAATTATGACTGTTATGGTTGCACCATCTTTTCATTAAATTTAATGTATTTTAATTGGGTTTTTTTTCCAAAATGGAAGCAGATTGTCTATGGTAACAAAATGCGTTTACTCTGCAGAGCAACCGCCCCCCCTCCTGGGCCATTAGCATCTAATGGATAAAGCCCAAGACAGTGAATTAATCTTCAGTCAATTATCAGGTGTTTCAGAAAACGCTGCTTTAGAAGGACCTGCGCCAGTGTAAGTATCCCAGAAACATTGTGTTCTTGGTTAAATCAGAACTTCATAACAACCTGACGGAACAGCTGGCAGTGCTAGCGGGCCTTTGGGCAGAGCCATTACTCCATTATGAGTGCTGCCCTGAGCCTGCCATACTTGTGGGGTCATCCCTCACTCTCAGCATAGACCTGCGTGAGGAGTATACTCCCTGTGGAACACAAATAAGCACACAGGGTTAGTCACATGTAAAGGTGAAGGTGCAATCACACAGGTTCACATCCACATTTAAAAAAATACATATTGAAAAATAGGCAAGGAGCACCTGAACCACAGACTCCCAAGCAGAGCATGCAGCTGAGAGCTGTGGGGTGCGTTTGTTCCACTACAAAAGTGTGTGGTTGTAATAACAGGACGCTGCACCAAGAAAATGAGTTCATGGTACGCAGACAGCTGCCTGTTCCTTCATTTAAACGTACACACGCTGGTAGACACTCAGCACACATATAAATGCGTATCAGACTTGCAAACACCCACAGCAGCAAGACCATTAACCAAGATGTGTCAGGGATTTGCATAAGAAACAATAAAAGCTATATTACTATATAAAAAGCTATATTACTCAGCCAGTACTGTGGAATCACTGATCATATACTAAAGTAGCTCTCAAAATTAGCAGCAATTTTTGGGATTTCATTATTTTGCTGTTAGGTTGTAACACAAAATAACTTAAAATCACCCCACTGCTATTAGCAAACGTACAAATTGATCTTCTGCAAAGTTCTTTTCACTTCTTCCCTTTCTGACAGCCTGAATGTGTGTTAGAGACAAAAAGATAAATGATTACAATGGTGTGTAATGAGCACGGTGAGCTGACAGACACACGCTGACAATGAGAGGAGCAGACTGGCTGTGCCCATACTGTACCGACACACCCGTAACTCCCCGGTGCCTCTGTTCAGTGTGCAAACCCCCTTGTGTCTACAAATCCCAAATGTCCCACGCACTTCACTTTCCCACCAAAGGAAATCTTATTTCAGCTCCTTCTCCAAAGTCATCAGATTGTCCTTCTTTACCTCCCTCAAACATGCCCTCAGTGCTACGCTGCTATGCCTACACCATGGTTCTAACAGAAAGAGTTAAATCCAGTATGGACCTTTCAGATAAGGTCATGTTTTTTGACACACAAATATTTCATGTTGTGCACAGTCTGCAAACTCCTGGACCCTCTAAAGCCAGCAAGTCTGTGGACGACTTCACTGTGACTGTCCACTTTATTTGCCAACATTTGGACTTTTCTTCACACAATAAACCCAGAGCCGTTAGAAAACAATCCAGCCTCACTAAATCTGCTGGTCTCCATCTGCCTCTGGGTCAATGACTTCTTGAACAGTCGGTAGCAGTATGTGTGACTGGGTGGTCACATGACTAACCCCTGATTATACAGTATGTGTGACTGGGTGGTCACATGACTAACCCCTGATTATACAGTATGTGTGACTGGGTGGTCACGTGACTGACCCCTGATTATACAGTATGTGTAACTGGGTGGTCACGTGACTAACCCCTGATTATATGTGCTCCACAGGGTCACATGACTAACCCCTGATTATACAGTATGTGTGACTGGGTGTTCACGTGACTGACCCCTGATTATATGTGCTCCACAGGGTCACGTGACTAACCCCTGATTATGTACGTGCTCCACAGGGTTCTGTCTCCGAGGTTTTTATGCCCTATACCAGTGACTACATTTCTAACCCATCAGTGAAACTCATTAAGTTTGCCAATGACACCATACTGACTTTCTGTCATTGGGAAGTGAGGCACCTGTTATATTAAAATAACCTGGTCCTCAAGATCTACAAGAAATGATCATCAGCCTCAGGGATCATTGACCTCACTGGACATTAATGGCTGTATTTTGCTGGGTTGAGTCATTCAGGTACTGTGGGCATTTTCTGATCCATGGATCTGAAATGGAAGGTCAGCAGCACTTCCACTGTCATTAGAGCCTGCAGCAGCTCCCTCACCTCTGGTGGCTAAGAAGTTCAAGTTCATGAAAGGAGGAAAGAGGAAAGTTTATGAAAGAGGAAAGTGTATGAAAGGAGAATAGAGGAAAGTTTATGAAAGGAAGAAAGAGGAAAGTGTATGAAAGGAGGAAAGAGGAAAGTTTATGAAAGGGGGAAAGAGGAAAGTTTATGAAAGGAGGAAAGAGGAAAGCTTATTAAAGGGGGAAAGAGGAAAGTGTATGAAAGGAGGAAAGAGGAAAGTTTATTAAAGGGGAAAGAGGAAAGTTTATGAAAGGAGGAAAGAGGAAAGTGTATGAAAGGAGGAAAGATTATTAAAGTGGGAAAGAGGAAAGTGTATGAAAGGAGGAAAGAGGAAAGCGTATGAAAGAGTATTGTCAGATCAGCAGAGAAGATCTTGGGCTGCAGGTTTACACCTACTGTATACAGTCCTGTGAGCGGGACTATAATCAGTGGGGCTAATCAGAAACCCCTCTCATTCTGTTCATCACCTTCTCTGTAGCTGTCCAAGTGGAAAGTGCTTTCTAGCAAAGAAAAAAAACAGAACTACTAGAGAGTAAAACCATTTCCGCCCAAAAGCTGTAGGACCCATCAACTGGTGATCTCCTCAACCTACATTATAATTGCACTTTGTTCTTTTTGCACATCAGGTTTTCTCGCTGGCGCTTTGACATTACAGTACCTTGTTCTTACTCCATGTTGTGTTACAGATTTTACCCTCTAGATCAGGGATCACCAACATGGTGCCTGCAAACACCAGGTTGCCCCCAAGAACCACATGAGTTGCCCACGGACCTGTTCTAAAAATAGCACAACTCACCAGTGAGCAGCATCTAACATTTAATTCTATCCTGTTGCTATTCTTCTTTAATCATTTGTATTTATATAGATTTGAAAATGACAATATCTAAAAAAGCATTTAAAACATGTTTATTATACATGAAGTTTAGATACGTTTAGGAGGGCTTTTCAAACTGGTAGCCCCGGTATGGTTCAGTACCCATGAAGTAGCTGTAAGTTTCAGAAAGGTTGGTGACCCCTGCTGTAGCTAGTATATTTATTTAGATTCTGTTCTTCTGTATGTATATATATAACTTTCTGCTTATATACATATGTAGAATGTATATTGTTGGACAGTTGTTCTATGTACAACTTGTATTTATTTAATGTACTGATAGGAACTCTTGACCTAAGACTTTCATTCACTCGTTCTAGTGATGTGACAATAAAAGCATTGTTTAGCTATGTACTTATTGTCTTTACTGTATTTGTGTCTGTGTGGCTGTAAAATTCCCTGTGCATACTTGCACTTAGCAAATAACCCTTGATTCTGATTCTGAACTGGCATGATATTACCCATCATTCGAATCAGAAGACCTGGTTCTGGGCTTTTATGGGTTATCAAAGTCCCTGTCAGCTTCCCACCTTCAATCTGCTCACCTTGCTGTAGACTCCCCATGAAAGCTCCGTCTCGATGACCATGACCACGATGCCAAACATCCCAAAGATAAGTGCATAGTCGCTGAGACGCTTCCTCTTCTCGAACAGCGCCCGCCGGTGGCCCAGCTTGTACCCTATGTTCTGGTGCTTTCGCTTTTGTACCTTGCGGGCACTACTGCTGCGCTTCCTTCCCCCACCCCCCACGCTGCTACCCCGACTGGCCGCGCCACCCGTGCTCCTGAGCGCCCCCTGGCTGTGAGACAAGGTGTGGTTGGAGGCAACGGTACAATGAGATGAGTCCACTTTAGAGGAGATGACAATCTCTGGGGGATTGTGCTGCTGACCCTGTGACTGGAGCACGGTTCCCCGGTCCCGTGTGACCACACCTCCCTCTCTAGCCTCCGCGGCGCCCTCGGACTCGATGAGATTCCTGCGGGAGGCACTGAGCCGGCTCAGGGGCTTCATCACGCCCCCACTGTATTTGCAGGAGCTCATGGCGATCTCAGTGAAGGGGTTGCTGTCCCGTCGATGCACCAGAGGGCTGGCCTGCCGGTGTCGCGGGCCCCGGTCACGCTCGCGCTCGGAGCAGGGGGAGTGTGGGGAGGGGAGGAGCCCCCCCGGGGTAGGCAGTCCCTCACTCAGGCTAGGCTGGCTGCCCACTGGTGAACTGGAGGGACACAGAGTGTTGGGGAGTGGGAGAGGCAGGGAGAGCGGCCCGGGGCTGGTCAGGACGGGGGTCCCGTTGAGCCTCTCCGCGCTGGCACTGCCCAGGCATTTGGAAGGGTGGGCCCCTGGGCGGCTGTCTGCAGCGGGCAGTGCCGCGTTTGGGGGGCCCGGGGGATGCGGCCCCTCTTCCTCACAGCTGCCTGCCAGGAGAGCCAAGGTGAGAGCGGGCGGGGGCTCCATCGTGTGGCGGCAGGCTCCAGCTCGTCGTGTTGGGGCGAGATGAGAGAAAGTCGGGTGACGTCCAGAAGGGTTAGAAGGGAGCGTAGCTGGACAAAAAGCAACAGCGGCTGGACAAGGCAGCTGCAGCGTAAGGCAGAGACAGCTGGGTGGTGATGAGTTCCTGAGGAGGTGAAGAAATTGGGCGCTAAGTTCATGTTTACCATTCTCCATACTTAATGCAAGCACCACCCCCACCCCCACCCGCCAGTTTCACAGAAATAATAGCTTTAAATGCTATTTCTTCTTATAGTTCAATATTTTACCTAACATTTTGGTCATGGTAAATGTTACGTTAGACCCTAGAAATTCAATAGCTTCCATTAATTAGTATTAGATATCTTCCGATAAGTTTAGTACATTCACTGTTGCCCCTAAAATAAAATTTACGTTTATGCACACACACACATATATACAGACACACACACACCAATGTTCTTTGTTATGTTTCCTTTCCGTCGTCCATTTTCATTTCACAAACACACATTTTTCCTCTCTCTCCATTTCTCAGATCTTCCTTTTTTATTGTCAATCTCTTACCTCTACGCTCCGTTTCAATGTCTCTCAATTCCAGCTCAGCTGTTGATTCAAACGTTGGGAAAAAATATTCGTCCACACTTTTCCTTTTCATTTTGCCATTCCATCGTTCTTCCTGAGACGGTCAGTACACTGTCAATGTTTGCGAAACAAATTAATATTATAATCGATCGTTCGTCTTATATAGCTTTCTTAAATGTATTGCTTTTCCATTTATGCATCGTATACACTTATTACATTACTAATATAATACGTGTAACAACATGCAGCGGCACAGACAACCTGCGAGATGCTCTAAGCTGTGCATACTGTTAATTATTATTTTTACAGTTATTACTTCTACTTTATCGTTTTAATTATATTATATTAAGATGCCAGTATTGTTCTTTATTATTAAAAGTACATCACGATTGTCGGTTAGCGTCCGTTATATATGAAAATAGAAAAATCTGTATTTTATAGTATAAATATAAATGTATGAAATATCTCCCAATGGTCGCAAGTCAGCCGCTGTTATCTAACTGAGGCTCTGTAAAAGCTCTCCTCTCTCAACTTATGGCTCTCCGTCAAACGCCGACGCCCCGCCCACTCCCGTCCGCGATTGGCTAAACGAGGCAGCGCAAATATTTTTGCTTTGACTTTTAACTTATCTGTTGCATTTACCTCCCTTGCCTGTATAAAAACACAGATATCAAATACTGAAATTACACCAATGGTTAAAAAGTATCGTTTGCCTGTTGTATTATGAACATCTAAAATGCACAGTATCATTTTGATAGCATAAACTAATTATAATAAATAATTCATTGTTTTAACTACGTGACATGATTTTTGCGTTAAAGACCGATGGAAGAGATAATGGATACATTAGTTAGTAGAGAGAAAAGCCGAATAGTATTATTAGAAAAAATGAATAAACCGATAATTAAATACATAAACAGAATCCTATTATATGATACAGCAGGGTGGGCAGAGCTATTCGCAGATAATAATAATAAAGAAGAATGGTGCTGTAATGGTTTAGAGCATGACCTCGCCAGCTATCATCTATAAGGGGTCTGACCACTTGGTTCACTCCAGTTGAAATGGATAAAGTTTTTAAGGTTCTTTGGAAAAAGAGCAGCCATTGAATGTAATAAAAGGATATTTCAATGCAGTTTGTGTTGGTTAGTGCAGCTCTGACTAAGGGAAGGCATACAATTTCCATCCTAAACATTTCTTTAAACACCAAAGTGCAGTTGTGCTGATACAGAGGGACACATTTGGCATGGACATTGATGAGTGAATCTCTCTAGTGCTTCCTGTTACAGAAAATCTCATCAACCATATCACTAAATGTCCTCTTGTCTTGCATTTCTCCTCTGACAGCAAGTAAAGCCAGTGAAATCACACTATTGGGGCATCACTACCAAGAGCAAAACGGTGGGCTTTTTAGGGGGATCTTGCTGGGAAATCATGGCTGTGCTGGAGAGTGCAGCCCCCCCCCCCCCCGGGGCAGGCTGGTCCCAATCCAACTCGCAGTCCTATCTTAGGGACAGTAGCTGTGGCAGTTCATGCCATGCAGCTCCATCATTTACATTGCGTCACTCATTTTCGTTCTTAAAATACATAACTGTATATAAGGGTATTACATGTTTATGAAATCCCCTTGGATTAAGGCAGTTATGAACAACAAAGCACGTGAGTGGAACAGACCATGTGCCATTTTTTGAGTTTAGAGGAATTTTGAACTAAAAGGTTGTCTGTCCCTCATTCACCCTTAAATGTGCGGGCAGACAAAGCACAATGACGGTGGTAAGTCATATCCACGGGCATTTTAATTGTGCATTTTTAATTTGCACTGTGCAACTGTGTGAGGATAGGGAGCGATTTTGGGAAAGAACAGAGTGGGAGATAAACTAAAGGGCAGAGATGAAAAGGCAGGGAGAGCAGAGTAAACAGAGAGGGACAGAAAGTCCCTCAGCAAGCACGCGTGCTGCAAAAAAAGGAACATTTCCAGGTGGAGAGCCGTGCAAGTAGTTCAGGTTAAAATGGAGTATCACAGGGACCACGAAAGCCACATGACAAGCAGCTGTCCAGGTATGATGGGTGAAAGCTGTGAGACGAGGGTGCAGGAAAAGGCAGGAAATGAGGTGAGATCAAAGGGGACCTCAGCAGAGGTTTGCTAGGACCATGGGATGGGCAGTGGAAAGGCCAGTCCTACAAAAGTGTGCAAACTACGTTAGCATGATAATCACCTTAACGTGGGATTTTAGGTATTATGATTTTAGGGACTTTTAGGATTTTAGGGATTTATAGGAACTTAGGACTCAAATTGGAGTCGGGAATGGAATAAAATAGGAAGCAGAATTGGAACTGAATTGGAATTTCAGGAAGTTGCATTTAATGAACTGTGTAATTACATGTTTAGTGGGTCTCCTTAGCATGTATGTCAGATTATAAGTAGTGATACATGTTTCCATTCCTGAATATTATAAAATATTGAAGGTCATTTTCAGGTAGATTAATAGCTTATGTAAAGTAAATTGAATAAAAACAAAAATTTGAAGGAATTGTGGAATGATGTATAACTGACATACAAGCAATGTAACTGTATAACTGGGAAATGTGCTGGAATCCATGTCATGTCTGAAGGGAAAGTAAATCCAGATGCAGCTGGAGGAAGGATAGAGGGGGCTTTATTTGGACTTAAACACAAGGAACAAAATAACCAGGCGCCATAAGAGACCGACACAGAGAGCAGGGGGCAATAGGGATGGATCAGGGAGCACAGATACACAGGGGGCCAGGGGTGTTATGCAGACCAAAATGGTGGGTGGGCACCGTTTCAAAAACATACACACAGGGGATACCTGGGAATCCCGGGCCCCTGATAAAATGTCAGCTTGTCCTCTGCCCCAGTCAAATTTTATGTATAATTTTATGCATTCAAGGGTCCCTATCAATTGTTGGGCCCCTGAATCTCTCAGGACTCCCATGCCCCTCCGACAGCCCCTCCCTCCCCCACACACACACATACAAGGCATGAAAAATACATACTGTAGATAACCTTATTGAGGAAGCTTGTTCATTGGTCATATTACCTTGATTGCAAGGTTACTGCAAGTTTAACGACATTGTCAGTGTAGTCACATTATTGAATAGAATTAATTAATACATTACATTTCTACTAAGTATTAGGTAGACAGGGGCATTACCTAAGCTGACGTCCCTGTGGAGAGCAAAGAAGGAACTGAGAAAACAGGGTCAGTCAGTCCCTGGAGCAATTCAGGGGCTAAGGACCTTGACCAAGGACCCACCACTTGATCGATGCTGGGATTTAAATCATCAGTCTTTTGATCACAGATACAGCATCCTAACCCATTGAGCCACACACTGCCACTCATCTCAAAATAATGAGCAATTAAAAAAAAATTCCTGTGCCTGTGTTGAAATTGTGAGGCTAGTGCTTTAGTTCCACATAGTAAAGGATCTTTTTCAACACAGGCAGAGGCAATGAACCTTTTTAAGGAAAACATGAACCATGAATGCATGGTTTCTGGGTAATGTGTTTTTAATCAAATTTAAAACATCATAATTATTCTGAACAATAATCTGAGTAGTATGAAAAATTCACAGGTTCACATTAGAAGTGGAATTTCATGGAATTTAGTGGAGTCGAATTCTGTTTTCTGTAATTCCAGTTCAAATTCAGTGCTGGTTCCCTAGACCAGGGAGAAATTCCAATTTCAGTTCCAGCTTAAGCAAATGAATTGGAATTTACCATTCATTATCAAATCAGTCCCCCCCCCCCAACTGTGGCTAAAAATGTGCAAAGACCTGTGCGCCATAGGAAACAATTAACAGGTCTGTACAGCATGCCAATCAAATTGAAGGCAATGATGGAAATTAACCATACGGAGCAAAGTGGCTAAGGGGATGATTTGTTTGTAAAATACTCAATAAATATTGTGAACCAATTTCTTTATATTTTCGGAATATCTGGCTTGTTTTACGCAGACAAAATGGCGTTAAAGGGGTGAGTTAAAAGGGTGAGATGCATGCGCTACAAATTAATGAATAAACCAAGCCATGGAATGTAAATTCAGGGTACTTTTTACTTAGTCTACTCAAATTATATGGGGGCAAAATCGTCTTATACAGACATGGACAAATATGTTGGTGCCCTTCCACAAAAAACAAAGAAGCACAATTATCTCTGAAATAACTTGAAACTGACAGAAGTTTAATGGCATCCCTTATTGTTTATTCCATTTTAACACAAATCAGACTCTGCTTTTGGTTATTGATTCAGATGAATATTTTATATACTTAAATTTTCAGATGTTCCCATAGATGTTCAATAGAATTAAGATCTGGGTTCTTCGAGGGCCATTTAAGAATAGTCCAATGTTTTCAGCCATTCTTCAGTGCTTTTAGCTGTATGTTTTGAGTCATCATCTTGTTGGAGGACCCATGACCTGCGACTGAGGCTGAGCCTTCTGACACTGGGCAGTGTGTTTCTCTCCAGGATGCCTTGCTTGTCTTGAGGCTTCATTGTGTTCTGCACAGATTCAAGGCTCCCTGTGCCAGATGCAGCAAAGCAGCCCCAAAACTAACCCGAGCTCCTCCATGTTTCACAGTGGTATGGTGATCTTTTCTTTTAAAGCTCCATTATTCCAGCTGATGTCACTGGCTAAAAAGCTCCAGTTTTGTCTCATCAGTCCGGAGGACATTCTCCCAGACATATTAGGGCTTGGCAACATGCATTTTGGCGAATTCCACTCTGGTTTTTATGATTTTCTGTCAATAGTGTAGCTCTCCTGGGTCTTCCATGGACCCCATTATCGTTCAAAATGCAACAGATGGTACAATCAGAAAGTGACATACCTTGACCTTGGAGCTCAGCTTGAACGCATTTGGATGGTTTCCTGGGCTCTTTTTCTACCGTCCACACTATCCTTCTGATCAGCCTGGGGTTGCATTTCATCTTGTTTCCACGTCCTGGGAGGTTGGCTACAGTCCCATGAACGCTATACTTTTTAATAGTTTTGGCAACTGTGGTCACAGGAACAGGAAGCCGCTTGGAGATGCTCTTATAGCCTTTATATGTAACAACTAACTAACCATTTATACCTTTAGCATGGTTAATCTGCTCACAGTAATTCTTCTTTCTGAGCTCCTCAGACAGCTCTCTCCTTTGCTTTCTCTGGTCCTTGTTCAGTGTGGTGCACACAAGGACAAACAACACAGTAGCATGTTGTTTCCCTTTAAATTGGCTGAATGACAAATGAAGCATTGTTTCAATGAGCTGTAAGGGTGCCGACAAATTTGTCCACGTCTGTTTCAGTTCAGTTGTTTGACTTTTATGTTTCACTGTTTATGTTTAAAATACCAAAAGAGAACTTTTCAAAAGCTCATACTTCTTTGGAGTCCACAGATGATTATTATTGGCATTTTCAATCGCATAACAACTGCATAAGGACAGAGCACTGACCCAGCTCTCTTTCACAGCTAAGCCCTGCCCATTAAGCTCGACCTGGTGACGCCGGAAGTGAAGCGTGACCGGTTGTTTGGCATAATGGAAGCAAACCACGCATTTTCCAGTGCAGAATTGTTTGCGCCATAAAATATTTAAAAAACCCATCTGTTCAAGTGGCCGATGTTATTATGTACATCAAGACGTTTCCTGTACTCATTTGATTGTACACGCTGAAGTTCTCCAAAGTAATAATAACAATGAAAAGTGAAATAGAATTTGTACAATGCATAAAGCAGCAATGTAACAGGCAAAACAAATTCACTCATTTGAGTGGCATGTGATCCTGATCAGCATGAGTCAAAGAGGGTCTGAATCAACTCTACTTCATAAGTCATCTGAAAAATACACATGCCAGCCAATCTAGATGAAAAGTCATCTGAAAAATACACATGCCAGCCAATCTAGATGAAAAGTCATCTGAAAAATACACATGCCAGCCAATCTAGATGA
>JAABNX020000228.1:0-15624 GCA_015163995.2 Mormyrus lacerda | reverse complement strand
AGTGAGTGTGCGCTCTCAGGGAAGAGTGCGAAGGCAGTTGTTAACTGGCTGGGGTGGAGTGAGTGTGCACTCTCAGGGAGCATACACACTCAGGTTTAGGCTTGAAGAATTATAATCTGACCATGATTCCTGTCCCAAGATGCTGTTGCTCTCTTTAAGGACACAGCTTTTATAAACTTAGAAGAAAGGCCCTGTGTTTATACAGGTTTTTGCTGCTTCTCCCTAATTAGATTACTAATTAGATTGGCTCACACCTGGCTCTGGGCAGCTGAGCAAAAGGTTATCGCAAAGACCTGCACACACACTGGCCCTTTGTGGGTAAGACTGCCTACCCCTGATTTTAGATCAACCTGTGTAAATTAATAATTAAATAGTCACTTTTGAAGAATAGTTTAACTCGGGAATAAAAAAACTGTAAATTGACTTGACAAACATAAGCTAATAACATTTTTCTCATTGTTAATGATCATTCAAGCGTGATTAAAAGATTGAGATTCCATGGCAGCATACAGCGTGACGGTGAAGCCACCTGCCCAGGAACTCTCTCCTTTGGATGATGACTCTTGTCTTTAGGGCAGAATGATGACTTTAACCTTACGTGTTTCAGACGAATGAGGTGGCATGTGGGCAAAGTGAAGGGGGAAGCAGTATTTCTTCATGCCAAACTCCACATCCTCCATCGTGCCGCAGACGTCCAGCTGACAGAAAGGCAGCAGAACATCCGGCGTGACAGAACATTGGTTTTACAAATGCGATTTCCTGAACATGCGGCTGTGATAGTCAGACTTCCCCCGGGGCAGCAAAGCACGGCATCCTCAGCTCCAGGAAGAGCAGGAGGTCAGGTGAGGAGAGCTCCGTCCCAGAGTGACGTCTCCTAATTAACGTCCAGAGGCTCTTTATATGAAGCCTCATTTTGTGTCGGGGCATCTTTTGTGCAAAATGAATCGTTTAACCTTCAAAATATCCTGCATGCTGACATAGATTGCGACTCTTACTGACTTTTTTTTTTTTGGCAAATGTCATGATATTCAAGTGAGAGTATTTAAAATAAAAAATTGGCTCTTTGAACCCTTTTATTTTTGGCCTGTGCTGCCTCAAATGTCCTCCAGGAGTTCCAAAACACAGTTTCATAAATTAGATGCCACCAAATCAAATTGCTACTGAATTATTATTTGAGATATAGAGAGGTGTGTTTTAATTAAAATAATTATCATAATATATTAAGATTAACAAGAGCGCACAAAGGATGGAGTCAGCGGTCTTAGGTCTCCTGCTAATTAAAATTGTCCTGGGTTTGTTCCCCTTAAAGCACGTCTGGCGTGGAGCGAGCAGAAAAAAAAGTGTATCAACACACACGGCGCACAAGTTAATTATATAATCCATTTATTAAGGTTATATTTGCATATTGAAATGGAAAGTGGAATATCTTCATAATGGTGAAGTGTGTGGAGGACACTCTATCTCCTACTGCTCCAAACTCAGCGCCATTACCGTGGCAGATAAATGTAATCCTCTCACTGTACAGCACAGCCCAAGACACTACAGTCACAGGAGTGCAATGGCCAGTTCAGAAGTATTTCCAGCCATCCATTCCCCATTTTCCAGTACAGTGTACTGGGAAGTCTGAAGCCTGTTCCAGGAGGCATAAGGAACAAGAGTGGGGACACCTTATATCTCTCCCAGCTCCTTACTGGGAGAAGCAAAAATGTGGACTGTCTGGCAGGAAGCTCGGAGGGAGCAAAAACATGGACCAACTGTGGGTCCCTAAGAACCTGTACATGCAACCTAACCTAACTGCATGTACTGCGGGAGGAAAACAGAATTTGCACAGGAAATACAGGAACATATGGGTGGAGACACAACGGCCACACGCAGCGGAGAAGGGCTTTGAAGGTTTGAAGTAATGGGGCTGTTTCTGAAGATGATACCTCAAAGTCTTCTTTCTTCCAGTTACACCAGTCAAATGGACAAATTGGAAGATCTCTGTGCAGTATGTCATCTATGGGAACATATGGGTGCATTATGCATTGTTTCACTGCTGGAGTCTTTTTGCCCATTCAGATAGAACAGAATCAGCTACTTGCACTAAAAGAACAACATTATGCGAGTACCATTGCTGTGACGTGTCTGATTGCTTTATTAATCTGAATGCACCAAAATAGTTTCGCAATTATTGTGGCAAAACCTTCTGGTTGCAGTGCTCTTTGAAGTTCCAATTTAAATGTTCCTCTGATCATATGACTATTATTTTATATACCAAAAATGAGTGGAGGTAATATACTTTTACATGTGTTTGTTTAGAATATATTTTTCTCCAATGAAAGACAATACATCACAAAAATATATGTCAAGAAACCAACTTGTATGCGGACTATGCTATGGGCCAGTAACAAGTCCAAGATGGATTTGAGGGCGAGGCAAGAATGACATCTGGGGATTTTTACTGTCCTCCATACTTCTGTTCTTAGTATTGGATCTAGTCTTCAGCAGGGGGTACATGAGAACACAAGCATGGTCAAGTACGCATAGTGAGAAACACACCAGATCATCCAGTAGTGCCCAGTGAAAGTTAACAACAGAGCTGAGGAGGGTCAGTGGTAGGATGAGGTTAGTTGCGGCATTCTTGGAAGAGATTGTTAGATGTTTCTTTAGGGCTGTGAGGGACTCTGCTAGTAATAGCCAAAGCAACACCTCATGGGCCATTTGCTGTATTCTCTGACACCAATCTATTGGTTTGCTTTGAGTCGTTTTTTGGACAGAGAACACCATCTTGTGAAGTCAGAAAATACAGCAAATGGCTCATGAAGCGTCATTTTGGCCAAACACTGGTTACTGAATTTAGGTAGCTCATTCCTCCACCAAGGAACCCTATATGGAAAATGCCTAGCATGAGACCTGTTTTCACACAGTGGAGGTATCTTCAGCTGAGAGGGAATATGGGTCCCGGTGAGTGACTTGTAGTAGGTAGGTGCTGTTCCTTTAACAGCACTGGGATTAAGCACTCGAACATGATAAGAACATGCCGAGGCTGGTAACAGATATACAGGTACATGCAAAACTATAGATATTTATGTCCTATTGTAAAAATTAATGTTCTGGTGTAAAAAGGATGTTAGTTGTTGTACAATGAAATATGTCTGGAGATGTTGAATGTGTGTTGTCAAAAAGGATGCATTTGAACTGATTACTGAAAGTCAAAGCACTGCTGTAGTCTTGTTTCCTCAGAATAAGTCAGTGAACATGGTATTTTATTAGGCTGTCTTTTTAAATCCCCCCGAAACCTTCTGTGCAAAAACACTCACCGTGATTAGCGACCCGGACACTGGGACTTACGCTCAGGTATCCACACAAGATCATTTTAAAATATGTTCTTAATAGTCACAAGATATAAATAGACATATGGGCAATATGGCATGTTGCAAGCATATTAGAATTCAGATACACTGGCATTTCATTTCACACCAGCCAGGACACACAGTGGCAGGTTATGAACAGTGGATGAGGTGCTGGAAATAACTCCCCCTCGTCTCTGCTGTGACTCATTTCACGAGGAAAAAGAAACCCTGTTTCTAAGAATAACTTTCTTTGTTTACAAAAGGACTTTAGCCGGAGTTTACAAGGACACGGACAGTCTGCTACTGCTCTTTTCAGAATGTGTCCTGGCAGATAGAGGTATCCTTCATTTACCCTGTGCATAATATGATTTCTGCATATTTTACAGTAGCGTGTATAAGTGTTTTAATGTCTCATTTTACTGTTAGTAAAGGCATCAAAATAATTTTTGATCAATCCGTTTCACCACCTTCCCCAGCTGCCCACTATTAGCTGTTTTTGTCCAGCTGAGCTGCTTATTGGTTAATGGTTCCATACCTACTGTGACTATGTGACAATCACCAGGCTATAGAACTTAATCTACGAAATAAAGAGAATACGCCAAGTAGCCTTATGCAATGCTGAGCTTTATTATTGAACTAGAAGAGTTTGGGGCCTCTCTCACACGCACTGCATTTCTTCCCATGGAAAGTCACGAATTGCTCAGGAAGAGAAAGCAGTAAATTTAGTAGCAAACTGTTTTTCAAGGTGGACAGGCACATGTTTGTCTATAAAATGTGGACAGATTGAACGGAGAGGTGATTAAGTCAAGGTAGGATCCAGCTCAAGCTGACTCACCTACTGACAAGCCAGCTGTTAGAGAACAAATATTTTCATCTGTCAATCATAATGTACCAACTACTAAATTAGTCTCCCTGACTGGTAACGCTGTCCTCCAAATCAGTGACCCACCCTCTGACAGTGCTGACGCTTCATTAGAGGAGTTGCCAGATACAAGCGGACCTCTGCTTTGGGATATGGTTAATGATGCTGCAGGGATCCTGGTGTTAAGGCAGGTATGATGAGGGATCACTGTGGAGTCACAGAAATCGTAAACCAAACACTCCACGGTGCCAGGGATGTACTGACAGCTAGAGGGCAGGGATCATATGATGAAACATGAAGAAGTATGATGACTTCATCTTCAGGTTCCACTTTGGGCTAAGGGGAACCGTGCGAGAGAACGCGTTAATCCAGAACTGACGTGGTATGGGAACATATTGTCAGTTAGGCGGGATTCGTGGGACCACGTTTAATACATCTTGTTATCACACTTAATATTAATTTTTGCAAAACTTTGCATTAATAGAGAACTATTTAAGGGAAGCACAGTCCATCAATCTTAGTGAGATGTGAAAATTGTCCATCTGTCATGAACTGCTGCTAACTGCAAATTAAGTGCTAAAATCGCTGCATTATGCATTGTAGAATATCTTGGCCTTCAGAGAGAATTGCTAGTTCACAGACAGTAAGAAGTAACTTGATAAAGTTTGTCAGGGGAACATGTGGATGATAAACATTATCAGCACTTCTGAAAAAAATATTAACTTTTCAAAAAAGTGAAGTTTCCCTGTGACACGCTATGGTGAAGGAGTGGTTCATCACTGTTTTCATTTTTAAAGTTAGCATTAAACTACAGCATTTGTCAGAACATTCTAATCAGTAAAATAGCTAAAGAATATAAAAAGAATGTATTCTTACAAACCCTTAATCTCAAACAAACAACTGAAAGGGATTCATTCCAATGTTGGTCGAAAAACAATTTTTCACGCTAAATTTAATTTTGTCATGCACAATTGCATAAGTGTTTATTTTGCCGTTTATAGGCCAAAACAAATCCAGACAGATTTTGAATGAGACAGACAGGTTATGACAGAGGCCTCATCGGATAAAAACCACACTGTCTAGACAGAAAGTGTTTTTGTGACTTTGTGTGAATGAAATTCCAAAATTGCAGAACCACAAAGATGGTAAGATTAGAGCCTTCTGCTTCGTGTAATATGCTGCCTATTTATTAAATCACAAATCGTAAAAGACACAAAACTCCAACTGGAGTATCTCGAGATCAATTGACTCCTATTGTGAGATCCTGAAAAGGAAATTCAAACCCAAAGCTTTGCTTTTTCTCAGAAGACATCCAGAAGGTTTATGTTATGATGGCCACGTTGTTCTGGAAGTATCAAGCATCTTGTTATATTAAACACAGAAACTAAAACATTAACAAAGTTAACAAAAACAGTCAGTTACTCTTACAGAATATCAGTCTCCCTGCTCAGGTTTAAAGAAGAAATTAGTAGCGATCAGCTTTCTCTAGCTGTTTAAACAGCAACCACTTCAATTATTTGCTCAGAATTTTAGCAAAAAGGAGCCCAGGTGAAAATATCACGCGCTTGTCTGGGTTCATTCGGCTACCCTGATTTTATCTTGTGCTGCCCCCCCTGTAAGTGGCTTCACCTTGACCTCCATGATTGAATTTTTTATGAACATTATTCTGAGACTTCCCTGTTGTTTCTAGGTTTGGAAAATAAACTCTGTTGTTCTCTTTACTTGGATACTGAGTGACAGGCTACTAAGTCAATTATGGGTCCACCAACGTAAGAGCAACAGAAATCTGCCATCAGAAAACAGTAGCAGGTAGAGTGTCTGATGGAAGCCCTGGCAGCTTGGCTTCGCTCCAGGTGAAGCCTCTTACCCAATACAGGAAGGGGATGAGTGGAAGTCAGTCTTCAGGTCATATCTGGGCACTGTAAGTGCCTAGTTATGCCTTTTGGATCAGCTAATGCTCCTGCTTTTTTCCAGGCCTTTGTGAACAGCTGGCATGCTGTAATGCACTCAGCAGTGTGCTGTCTCAGTGTCCTCAGGCACCTTTCTGCAAAACTAGAGACATGTGGGTTTCATGTTTGTACAGTAACCTTTCTTAGATACATTCCACCCCTGAAGGTATTCAAGTAGATCCCTGGAAAATTGAAGCTGTCACCTCTTACTCTAGTCTGACAACGATGACGGTGGTTTCTGGGGGCTGCCGACTTCTCCTGTCTCTTCATCTGTAATTTCAGCAAGGTAGCTGTTACCATCACGGTGGTTATGTGTAAGGCAGACCGCAAGGTAACTCTCCCACTGCCCTTATGTGTGAGGCAGACTGCAAGGTAACTCTCCCACAGCCCTTATGCGTGAGGCAGACCACAAGGTAACTCTTCCACTGCCCTAATGCATGAGGCAGACTGCAAGGTAACTCTCCCACTGCCCTAATGCATGAGGCAGACTGCAAGGTAACGCTCCCACTGCCCTTATGCGTGAGGCAGACCGCAAGGTAACTCTCCCACTGCCCTTATGTGTGAGGCAGACCGCAACGTAACTCTCCCACTGCCGTAATGCATGAGGCAGACTGCAAGTTAACTCTCCCACTGCCCTAATGCATGAGGCAGACTGCAAGGTAACTCTCCCATTGCCCTAATGCGTGAGGCAGACTGCAAGGTAACTCTCCCACTGCCCTGATGCGTGAGGCAGACTGCAAGGTAACTCTCCCATTGCCCTAATGCGTGAGGCAGACTGCAAGGTAACTCTCCCACTGCCCTGATGCGTGAGGCAGACTGCAAGGTAACTCTCCCACTGCCCTTATGTGTGAGGCAGACTGCAAGGTAACTCTCCCATTGCCCTAATGCGTGAGGCAGACTGCTAGGTAACTTTCCCACTGCCCTGCTGACAAACCTGGACCCACGAGCGACTTTTCATTCAGGTTGATATTTCAGAGATCGTTTGTCCCACCTGGTCAAACTCCACACGCGAATCATTTATTCAGACACCTGCAGAAGATATTATAATACCAGAAATCAAAAGCTACTTGCTAATAGGTTAATGGGATCAAGAGATTGGTCGAGGCTAACTGACACCAACCTGAGACTTTCAGATGGAAATGGTATATGCCTGAATGGGAATGACTCCTCCCCTTTTTTGGGACAATCAGGAGAGAAATAAATCCAAGATTTCCTAAAAATCAGGCTTTCTAGCCCCATTGATGATGAGACACTGGTTGTTTCTCAATATGAAGAATGCAAAGATCATGCTTGTAGCCTTGGCAAGACCAGCTTTACTAACCTGCATCCCTAGAATGAACTTGGGGAGCAACATGACTTGAGAGTTTAACAGAGTATTGTAGTCTGTTATGTTCACTGCCTGTTACAAACCAACCTGGCATTACGTCTGTTGTGGAGTTTTATCTGTCTGCCGAAGACCTTTCTGTCACCTACTTTTCATCATATTATCTATTTATGTGATTTTAAAAGAACGTTTTTTTAAAAAGGGAAGTACCATACAAGTTTCCCTTTTGTCTGACGGTCTTTTTTCAAACAAACGGATTTTTCCAGATGCTCGTTTGAAAGCTCACCGTTGTACCGGGGCCATTCCAGGCACCAGAGTAATGCCGGTAAACTCTTTATACGTTATGGCTTTTACGTTGGCAAGGTCAGTGGTAAACAGATTGCGGTTAAATGCCCGTACATCACTGGAGGCCGGGGCAGCCTCCCCCTGTTTATGTCTCCTCTGGGCAATGTCTGCTGTTGTGAAGCAGTGCTCACCCCTGCACAGTACATGAGCTCACTGCTTTTCAATCATTTTTAACCTTTTCCCTGGAATTGCTCTTTAGAGAAGCCTCACTCTGGGGAGGAAAAAAATACAGAGGCCGAACAGATCCCTCGCTCAGCTAAATGGGGGCGTGTAGCTGCTGAGGACAGCGCGTGGTCCGGTTGGTTAGCAGGTTACTGGTGCTCGGAAGGTCACTGGTTTGAATCCCCGGAGTCTGCTGAGTGATTTTACCTAACTGCTGCTAACAGGCTAACTCTGCTTCATCTCGGTCGTCGCTTTGGATAAAACTGTCTTCTAAGTAAATTAATTGTGGCATGACAATGTCAGAGCGCTTTAAGGCTGGACAGTGGAGTGTTTGACACACACCTCTTAGACTGAGCAATTTGGACGATGGACCAATCAGATCATGACAAATGTCTTGGTCCTGGCTGACTCAGGCACTCGTCCACTGAGATCAGGTTCAGAGCAGAGCAGTGATGGCGCCGTAATTAGGCTTAATGCGTGTGTGAAAATAAAACCTGCATTTTCAGAGCCATGCTTATGAAAGGGCAACTATGTAGGCCAAAGAAGATTAGAGGGATGATGACACTCATGCTACAGCATTGCTCCAAATTTACCTTGTTACTGTACTCAGGAGTGGATTATATTAAATGGTATTTGTATATACATTTCATTATACAAATCACTGCATTTCCCACTGCATTTTCCCTTCACAGTCCAAACACATGCAGTTAGATGTAATGGTATAAGATAATTGTCTATAGTGTGTGACTGTCTGTAGGAGTGTGTGCCCTGTGATGGACCGGCATCCCCTCCGAGGTGTCCCCCGCCTTACGTCCTGCGATAGATGGAGATCCCCTCCGAGGTGTCCCCCGCCTTACAGTACATCCTGCTATGGACGGGGATCCCCTCCGGGGTGTCCCCCACCTTACGTCCTGCGATAGATGGGGATCCCCTCCGAGGTGTCCCCCGCCTTGTGTCCTGCGATGGACGGGGATCCCCTCCGGGGTGTCCCCCGCCTTATGTCCTGCGATGGACTAGGATCCCTTCCGGGGTGTCCCCCGCCTTACGTCCTGCGATAGATGGGGATCCCCTCCGAGGTGTCCCCCGCCTTGTGTCCTGCGATGGACGGGGATCCCCTCCGGGGTGTCCCCCGCCTTACGTCCTGCGATGGACGAGGATCCCTTCCGGGGTGTCCCCCGCCTTACGTCCTGCTATGGACAGGGATCTCCTCCAGGATGTCCCCTGCCTTACGTCCTGCGATGGACGGGATTTCTCTGCAGGGTGTTCCTGTGATGGTAGGGCATACTGTCCAGAGTCTCCTCAACATTATGTCCTGGTGTCCTGCAACAGATTCCAGGGTCAATGTTCATTGGATAATTCGTTATGGAAAATTTTAACAAAAATGGGGCTTATTTTATTTTTGAGTGCTATATTTACAGACTGCATTCATACCTTAATAGCATGCGATGCTGACAATCACTAAGGCAACTAATCCACAGGCAGAACGTGCGACGGTTCAGCCTTATGTCATATGAAGAAGCCATGCTTTGCATTTAGATGACTGATGCTGCATGACAGTCTATTTTGGGAAATGATGCATAGACATCTTCCTCGTCACCCAGCCCAAAGCATCAACGCTACTGATTCAGAAGAAGACTTAGTACAAAGCAATCGCCTGTGCCAAAAAGTCATTCTGAGACATTCTCTTGCATTATTACCGCTTTGTACAAATTGCTTAAAATCATTTGTGTGTTTGTGTGATCAGACTATCGGCTTGAGATTCACTGATCAATTGAAGTGTGTAGATTCTGTGAGATCTATGTCTTAATTTTCATTTAAATTAATGTTCTTGACAACCTTAATTATATTGTCTCAAAAATTATTTTTTTATATGTTTCAAATGTGTCTAGTCTTTGTATTTCTTATTCTCTCCAGTTATAAGTAATTTATTGATAATTAAATCAATTGATTGAGAATGATTAGCACTGTGCATGATGGCAGCCCAAGTCGGAAGGAGCAGCTGAAATAGCATCGCTATGCCATTTAAAAAACCCTTTACCAGGTGAGATTTCTCAGGCCTGAGACATAGCAAATACCTATTAGAAAACTGGAGATCTTACTACAGTTTTTCATTTTTATTCATGGTAGTGTAACTGACAAGCATGAGTTTCTAATCGAATGAAAAACTATAAATCGACGGCACAGTGACATATGGGAGTAGATGTTTTGGAAAGTCTTCATAATTCTGGAAAAGCCTGTGACAGCCTTCAGCCTGGAAGCTTGCCAAAATCTGCAGCATGCTAAGTGAAACACAGCACCAACTTAAAGACTGTAGCACAGCTCAAAAGCCAACAGGTTCTATCCAACATGTGGAAGAGTTCCTAGGCTTGCAGTTTGATGTAATGATTTGAAGTTTAGGGATGTTGTGACATTGGTGACTATGAGAAATGTACGACAACTGAGGGAAGATATACAGGAGACGTTAATCACAACTTGCACCAGTGCCATCGCCGGTTAATGACCTGTGTCTGTATTCAGAGGAGGCGTCCGTGTCTGAATTCAGGGGAGGCGTCCGTGTCTGTATTCAGGGGAGGCACCCGTGTCTGTATTCAGGGAAGGTGTTCGTGTCTTTATTCAGGGGAGGCGCCCGTGTCTGTATTCAGGGGAGGCACCCGTGTCTGAATTCAGGGGAGGCGCCCGTGTCTAAATTCAGGGGAGGCACCCGTGTCTGTATTCAGGGAAGGCGCCCGTGTCTAAATTCAGGGGAGGCACCCGTGTCTGAATTCAGGGGAGGCGCCCGTGTCTAAATTCAGGGGAGGCACCCGTGTCTGTATTCAGGGAAGGTGTCCGCGTCTGTATTCAGGGGAGGCGTCCGTGTCTGAATTCAGGGGAAGCGTCCGTGTCTGTATTCAGGGGAGGCGTCCGTGTTTTTATTCAGGGGAAGCGTCCGTGTCTTTATTCAGGGGAGGCGTCTGTGTCTGAATCCACATATGGATCCTTTGCAGCCAAACATATTCTAAGATTCATTGCGCAGAGGTAAAGTGGGTGTGTCCCAGCTAGGCAATAGGTGCGGTGCTTTCTGACTCAAGGGTAAAGACAGAAAAAACTAGTGACGCAAATAAAACATTATCTGACAACACTTTCTGTTCAACCTTTGAAAAACGCAGCCTACAATAGTTACATCCTCATAAAGGATGCAGCCCCTGAATTCAGACACAGCCTACATGTTGCAGCAACACAGACTTCAAGAACTGCGATTTGTCCACTTGGTAACATCCCAGGTGTACTTATATTGCTGATCAAAATAAAGCACTATTTATATATAGCATTAAATAACCTACCCTAGGCGTCATAGCAACAGGTAAACAAAACACTCACCGTTGCCATCACCAATTTCACTTACCTCCATTACTGTAAGTCATTCTTTAAAAGACTGAAAAACTAGTTTAGACACTAACTTTAGAAAGTAAATGCATAAAGTGATCTTGTAGTGGCTCGAAATTTTCCCAAATTTGTGTACTGGAAGTTTGTGTACTGGAAGTTTTTTCTGTATCAATTGTGTGATTCAACAATTGCATATGACATAGTGTGGTAAGACAATGAATGCAACATCCAAAACCCTGTGTTGCCTAGCGTTTTGGGTGGTGTAATTTCAGTGCGACACAAACACACTGGTGCACAAATATGAATGCATAGGCCACTTCTGTAGGGCACTGCGTAGAGCACTGTGCAGGGCACTGTGTAGGGCACTGCGCAGGCTCGATGCAGAAGTATAATTCAAGCTTTGGTGGTCGGTAACGCAGTCCCCACTGGGGATACTGGTCTGTCTTGTACTGTAAACAAACGTTTTTTTAAGTCATCTATTTGAGCAGGTGCTCTCAAATTCCGGACTATGGTCAGGATGTGGACCGAACCGCAAGTTAATCTGAAATGTTGTTTGTTACTGAAAATTGTTCTGGACGTGTGCGCAAAAATCTGATAAGGACTTTTGATCGAAAAGTTTGAGAGCCCTTGTATTTGAGTGTTTGCGTTGTTCCGATTGCAGCACATCGAATAAGACATTGAGGAAAGTCTTGCTCACCTCACTCATACAATCAGTTCACTGCTGACCAAGACCTGATTGTAACAGCGTGATAGGGTTATAAATTATGTGATAACCCTGTGACATACATTTTGCAATATATGAACTTGCATACAATGAATTTTGAATTGGTATTAAATATGGATGATTATACTGAGAAACAGAAATGCATTTTGGATGTCGTCAGGCCCGGAGAGACGCTGAGTGTGTGTGTGATGATCGGAGGCGGGATCTAAGGCCACAGCTGGCTCTCTTTAATGATGCAGTTCACACCTGTATTGAGGGTCTCAGTCAAAATCCAAGCTGAGAGTTGATAACAGCATCTGGACAGCAAACAGGACAGGTGAGACAGTTTATTAAATGGAGTCCAAACTCAGAATCGCCAGAAGAGGAACCAGGTCAGAGAACAGGCTACTGAGCAAACCAGAGAAAACTCAATGACAGCAGCAAGCACACGATACCACACTAACGACAAGGCTGAGGTGTGTGTTGCCTAATTAGAAACAGGCCATCTCAGTGTTCAGGTGAGGCAGGGAGTGTGTATGTCTTTTTTCGACATGACGGCATCTGCCTGATCTTCTACGGGGCGACTTTACACCCCAGGCCGCCACTTGGTGTGCCGACAGCCGTCTGCTACATTAGCATCCTGCTCTGCGGCTCACATGCAGGTCAAAATCCATACTAGACCTCGCACAATCCCAGTCACTACTCAATCAATGGCGAATCGGAGCCTCAAATCATTCTTCGCACAATTGCGCCCCCTACCTTGGCTTACAATAATGACACGTGGATTTGTAAGGCCTACCGACACACGTCGCATCAGATGCCACATACTGCTCTGCACACGAGCAGAATGACAGATTTTTATTTGTGACTTTTTTCCTACTCGCTCCTCTCTCGATTTAATAATTCATACGGGAGTGAGACCACAGACTGTGAGAGCAAATTGTTCCAGCGCGGGGAGGCTGGCATACGTCAGAGGTTACCGCTATTGATTATTCCATCGATTAGCATTGTTGGTGATTAAATTGTTCATTCTTAACCACATTATTTGTGCTTGGAAAATTTACCAAAGTTTGATACAGCTCTATGTCCAAAATGTTGCCCGTATGCCATAAATATTGATGTTTTAACCCCTCATCTAAGTAGGAAAATTCCCATTCCTCACCGAGGTGCTCGATTCTCTGTGCACGCACCTCCATTTATTCGCTGTTCGATCTCGCTTACAGACGTCTGTGGACACTCGCCTGCCTTGTGGCTGCTGTGTAATTTATGATGGTACGGAGCGGGCGTCACGACAACCTGCAAAAAAAAAAAAAAAAAAAAGAGGTGGATCTCCAGAGGGCCGTGTGACCCTTTTTGGAGAGGTGTGCAAAAGCAGGTAAGCGCTGCATCCCACAAGCAGGAGGAGAGAGGCTCAACGGGGCCCGAGTTTCGATGGGCCCTATGGGGCCCAGGGCCATCTGGCCCAGTCAGATCCCAGCAGTCCTCCCAGCGAGGGGCTTAAGAGGAGACAAAGAGCCATACCAGTGTTTTATCAGATTCAGGGAAAGGGAAATACAGACTCAGGTTGAACACACACACGCATCACCCATTTAAGGCATTATCTCTGCCTACAGCGCAGGGCAGGGGGGTGCTGAAGGGGCACAAGGAAAATTGAATGGGGCAGTTAAGATTACATCAGCTTACACAAAGCCTGATGTAATCGTAGGCAGCCTGGGAGATATTTCCTGCAGTAGACTAAAGTAGGACTTTAGCCGGTGCTCCAGCTTACTGCGGACAATCTGTGTTTATCATACAATTGCCTGCTCAGTTTTAACCAAAACACCAACTTGAAAAATGAGTGGATCAGCAGATCTGTGATGCACCGACATGCCGTCCAAAGTGACCTTTCTGTTGGCTGGGATGGGCTCTGAGCGCAGCACGGTCCTGTAGCAGATAAGTGCTTATGGAAGATGGCTGCATCTAAAACTAATGGATGGATGAACATACAGGTGATTCCCTGAATCCCTTAAGTGACACTTTTGTACCTATCAGCCTACAGTTTGCTAGTGGGGTATCGTTTATGAAGCAATTCAGGACAGTAACTTGATGGATGCTGCAGTAATAAAAGTCCTTAGCGTTAAAGGAACACCTTTCACACCGCATGTCCATGACCTTAATGCTGAATGCTGGCCAGGTATGAGACGCTTATGAGGGGCTGGTATGCAAGTGTGAGATGTTCTGTAAGTGCCGCGGAGGTTTTGTAAGCAGAGAGACCCACGACGTCACTTTACCAAGGCGGGGAAAACTGAAGTGGAAGTGGGAGCCAGAAGGAGGTGAGTGAAAGCGCTGAGCGTGACTGCGAGGGCAGTACCCTGACTTCACCAGCAGGGGGATGCGGTGAAGTCCGTGTCACAGAGGTGCACCTTTGCATATACAGTATGTATAACGAATCCTTGACTGCCCCAAGCTCACTGTCTGGCTGGCTGCTGGGCAGGTCTTCCGGATTTTTCTAAGGCAAATGGCTGTCAGGTGCAGCAAGAGAAAATAGAAGCACTTTCAGGACAGTTAAGAGTCTTCGGTCAAATTAAAAGATAGATAGATAGATAGATATATAGATAGATAGATACATACATACATACATACATACATACATACATACAAACAGATGCATCCCCTCCATGGTGTCTCCTGCATCATCCCCTGTACTTGCCGGGATAAGCTTCCAGTCCACCATGACCCAGCACAGGATAAGTGATCACAGGACACAGGTGACCGTGACCCAGCACAGGATAAGTGATCACGGGACACAGGTGACCGTGACCCAGCACAGGATAAGTGATCACGAGACACAGGTGGATGCTCTGACCACAATCACAAACCCACTTAATCAGTCGGATCTGCTGATTACGCCTCGGAAAGGAATCATCAGTGACCATTGTTATAAAGACCCTTCATGTCTTGAACAAGGCCTCTGCAGTCATGCCGGTGCTTCTGACCAGCTGCTCCCAGTTTCCCGTCACTGTCATGCTCAAATATTCCCTAAATGTATAAAATGGGTTACTTCTCAAATTACATTATAATCCCAGATCTGCTGCTACTGACAATAGGAAACTCAAACACAAAAATATCAGCAAATATAGTTTTTCCCATTCTATGACAAAAATGTCTGGCAACTATAATTCTTTTCTGTGTCAATTTTTGAAAAAGCAAAGGTGCCTAATATTTGGTGCCAAGGTGGATCGTTGCTTTTTGGTCCAATAAAGCCTTTGGCTGATGTCTAATTATAAAAATCAAAAACGTTATGCAAAATGAGAACATCGGGCCACAAACCGGAGTCACAGCCAGCTGTGCCAAAACACAAGATGGCTGTGAAGAGGCTGCTCTGGAAAAACAATATGCACCGTCCCAAGACTAAGTGGGCAGGTGGTAACCAAGTGGGAATGGAAAGCGAAGTGGAGGGGGGGGTCCTTCCCTCCCACTGAACGAGTGTGGAAGGTTCCACTTCACCGAGGATGAACAGAGAGGAGGGAGAGAGGGAACGAGAGAATCAGCCTGTGGGTGAGAGGAGAAGGCTGAGATGGGCGATGAGATGGGGGGGGGAG
>JAABNX020000225.1:4382-15712 GCA_015163995.2 Mormyrus lacerda | reverse complement strand
CTGAGCTATTAGTTAAGTTCTCCCCAAGCAAGCTTGATGGGCCTCCTCTCGTTTGTATAGTTCTTATGTTCTTATGTTCTGGTGTCCGGACGCCACAGAACATGCCCATGGTGTAATTGGAACACCTCCCACACGTACTGTAAACACAATGAAGTGCTACAGCGCTGCTTTGTTATTTGAGGATAAAATTTCTACTAAGAGTTTCGTCATATTGGGCCACTACGCTTTTTGATTTCACAATCTAGACACACAGCACCAGATATATCATTATTACCGTTTTCTAAAAAAAGTGTAAAGACACATAGTGAAACTTTACATTGTTACATCTTCTAAAACTTCAGCCACGGGCAATAGTGATAACTAAACTTGGCTTGGCAAACAATGGCTGGGTAAAACTTATTGTTACCTGCATCGCTAAATATGCAGCCATAAAAGGAGATATAAGAATAAAATTCTCACTGAGGCTTTTGGCTCGCCTCATTACCTGAGGAGGTACACAGCTCGCTCTATATCATTTAGTTCCTCATCCACAGTCAGCTTCTCAATCTCTTCTGCAGTCTAAGAGAAGGAAAACAGAAAATTAAAAGGTAGGAAATGTAAAGGAATTTCTTTAGAACAGTTCAGAAACCTGAGCACAAAAGAGGGAAAACAAATAAAATTCCATACATTAGAGACTTATCCAAACAAAGAATCATGATAATAGAACACACATCTCCACCATCAAATTCATTTTCTTCCACAGTGCACAGGTGCCCACACATGAACAAGGTCTTTTGGTGCACAGAAATTGACAAATTTTTGAAAAAGTGTTCAACAGTGAAAGGTCCTGACACCCTGTGGTGAAGCCAGGTAGGAGTTTGCAGTACTAAGCACAGTTTCACCCTTGGGAGGGTGGCACACGCTGTACTGCATGCCTCTGAAGTGACTTAGCCCCTCTGCCTTTGTTACTCTGACCAGCAGAGGGGGGGTGTGTTTTGCTACTGTAAACCTTCAAGCTCCTGAAGGCTACTTGGCTCCGCCTATGAAGCAGCCAGCAGTACCCACAGTATCTGAGCCTTACATATTCACATGTACGCGCAGTTTAAAACTGCATGCGGGAATGAAGAGAGAGAATGGCATGTCGAAGACTACATGTTCAAATTTTTGTAAACGAGTGCATTTTATTATTATTATTATTATTATTATTATTATTATTATTAATAATAATAATAATAATAATAATAATAAAACAAAAAGCTATTAAAGTATCCGCTTAAGAAATTCTTAAGATTTACACCGAACAACGATATCTGTAGCGGAAAGCCTGAGAGGTACAGCTGGTGGAAGAGACCACTGACAGAAACTGCGTCACGGTGGCGAAGTGGGTAATCCCTGTTTTGCATTAAAGGCTGCAGTGGTAGTGGTTTGGACTGAGCATCTAAACACTTCTGGATACATTCCTTATGACATATAACAAACATCCTCGCGCATAACGCATATTTGCATTCATTGCTTAATGTTACTGCGCAAATATTTGCCAAGATCGCATAACTGATATCCTAGATCGTGCTCTCGTCGTCTTCAGTACAAATTCGACTGGTGAAACAGCTAGACAATTTAAGGAGTATGCGTTTTCATAAATATTGTGAGTAATCTGTTATTAGTATAACCTGCATTTCATTTACAATTGAAGTTTTGAATTTCATGCGAAAATTTCTAGTTTACATAATTTACAAGAGAAAAAAAGAAAAACACACGTAAGAACTGAAATGCATTTGGGATGAAACAACAAAAAATACATTTATGATTTATGAAATGCAATACTTATTACAGTACAACTAGTAGTACAGTTTGGCAAAACTGATTCATGCAGAACATAACTGAATATTCAAGACCAGTATAGACAGAAATACCTTTAAACTCCTCCGTATTGGTCTTTCGATTATGGTAAGGTCCTGCAGGTCCTCTATGTGCCCAATCAAATTGGATTGACTCAATGTCATTTTGTTGCCGAACATGGGTTGTATTTCCTATTTCCGAATCCAATGGTATTAAATCATTATATCAACCATAACTGTGCAGTCTCTTTCTTGGTTTGGGAAACGCCGTGTTCCACCCCTAGATGAGCCTCTTGTCTTTTTACGGTACCGTGTTAAGACCAGCTGTGATGTCAGGAAAACGTCTCTCAGCGAATTGATTGAGCGCCTCTTCTTTCAACAAAGTTTTGCGTCGATTTCTGACGCGTCAGAAGGACGTCAAGGATCCTTCGAACAGCAAAATTTTACGCATTCCATTTTATATTTATTATTTTGTGAGAAATTCTACTGCCGGAATATCAGCAGTCACCATTTAACAAAAATGTCACATAAATATAAACAAGAAAACATAAACCTTTCGCAATAATTCTGTTCAGTAGTGCGCTTGTCGTTTGTATAGAATTTAATATGTTTTTAAAATTTAAGCCTCTCTGGTCTGGCGATTCTCTTTCAGATTTATGAGTGTGTGCTGCATTGGCATAACTCAGCTGAAAATATGTCTGCATCTTATTAGTATGTGTATAATTATTACCTAATTAGTAATATTGAAGTGAATTACTGTTTGCAAAGAAAACGTCAAAAATAAAGAAGAAAATTTTTTGAACGCAGAGCCTCTATGTGACTCATAGATGCAATATCATTTTTAACACTGTTCTATTACTCATCGAAACTGCTTTGACATTCAGAGTTCAAAATCCGCGCACACGCATTCACCTCTCTAACACATACTGCAGCAGCCTAAATGGTCTCCATGGAGACAGTGGTCCAGGCAGGCTTAGGCGGAAAAAGCTATTGCACCCACGATACATGCACAGAAATGTCTCCCAAGATAGAAGGTAGTGCCCCCCCCCTCCCCAGATAGATATAGATAGATATGTGGGTGAATGGATGGATGGATAAATAATAAATAAGAATTTGAAAGTCATATTATCTGGTTATAAGAACGGGCGTTGGATCAGCGTGGGACACGTTCAGGGTTGAGTCCAAATCCAACCTTGGCATGACCATTGTTATTGAGCCTAAATATTAATGACGATTTTTAAACTGTTCAGAACATTTGCTGTTGTACCAAATCGACATGAGCCACATCATTCTTAGATACTTAGGAAAGTCATGGAGGATTATGTGCCAGAAGTAGGGAAGTTTACACTTAAGCACATACTTCTGGTGGGCAGTAACTCCACTGGTTCAGAAACCAGTAGAGGGAGGCAGCAGCCTATTCAAGGCAAAAGTAACTTTCTCTCCACATCATTTAACATTTACATTTACACAGACAACCACAACAAAGGCATTTTTAGTTCTAAAGTAAAATTTCTTTAAATGAGAAGTTATCATTAAATAAGCCAGGCATTGTTTTACTGAAAGATTATTTATAGTCGGTTTTTATCTGAAAACAAATCAGGGCAGACTTTACTGTCATTTCAAAATATACAGAAATACACAACACAATATACATTCAGTTAAGCATAACATTCACATGAGACCTTAAAAACCATTACACAGAGACATCTTAAGACCATCTTAAGATCAGTGGAGTAAGACAAAAATCTCAAAAGCAGCTAAAAGAATCTACTACAAACCAATAACACTTCATTACAGTAAATGAGAAAATGTAGGTTGTGGTTATGGTCATGGCTTATGGTCTTGGACTGTTAAGTTAAAGGTATTGAAAAAAAATTAAATGCAAACGATAGCAGATTGTGTCAGGTAAAAAATAAAATAAAATAAAACAAAAAATGATCAAACAGGGACCTAGAAAATGTATCTGACAGTGACCTTTGTAGGTGACATTTCCTACATTGCCATGTCCCTGAATGGTAGATTCCTGGTATTTTCTGGCTGTTATCGGATACTTGCAGTCCCAGACTGACCCTGCTCAGCTTCAGGCACAGGAGCTGTTTAGGCCTTTCTTTGGCTCCATTCCATTTTCTTTGTAAGGTGGCCTTTGGCACCAGCTGGTTGACAGGCTCTGAAAATTGTGGAAGGAATCTCTGGCTGACAAGCAACAACAAGAGCTTAAAGTGCCATGTCAGTTTTATTCTATTTAATTTCCTATGGGAATTCCATAGTAATTCATACAGTACTTCCATGGAATGATCGAGCAGGATATTATGTCATGGTGTTCTGTAAGCCACTGTATATGGATTATAGATACTGTGGTAAATAGTTTGTTGCTTCACACTTAAACTGTCACAATGGCATGTTTATACATTAAATGTTTTTCCAAATGCACCAAATATTTTAAAGTTCTCAGTCAGTCTGAAAAAATATATCTCGAGCATTTAACTACCAAAAAGTCTTTTTAAATCATAATAATTATACGTCTATCGTTCTATTCACTAGTATTTGACAAGATAATGAAATATACACATATATTTTATAAATCATATAAATAAAGATAACATTACTATTATTGTAGGCAAGAATAATTTTATGGTTTGGTGGCGTGGTGGCCTCACTGGGTTTATGTGCTATTTGTATGCTATTCCTTTCTTGTATGGGTTTCCATCAACAGTTGTTGATGGAAACATGCTGTTGGGTACATTAGTTAATGTGAATTGCATGTATTCACTCCAATAGATGCAATGAGACTATTATGCATACGATGAGCAGCACGATGACTTATTGGTTAGCATTAGGGTTAACCCCATACCTCTGGGACAAGCGTTCAAGTCTCTGCCACAGGTGTGAATGGTGTGGTGTGCCCTGCAATGTGTCAGTGCCCCATCCTGGGTTATTCCCTTCTTTGCATCAGCAGCATTCTGTATATTCTCCAGACCCCCAACTACTCTACACAGGACAAGTAGGTGTAGAAAATGGATATAAATATATAGTTATTATTTTTAATTTCTTGTATTCTTCATGGCTGGTTCAGTGATTGAAGGTGGGAGGTTTCCTGGCCTTTCCAGGGACCTCAGTTTTCCCCCACAATCTGAAGACAGGCACCTAGGCTAGTTGGCATCTCTTTTTTGTCCGTAGCATGTGTATGTGTATGTGCCTTGTGATAGGCTGGGATAACAGGTGCTGACTGGCTTTCAGGAAGCTTGTGGGCAGGTCTTCTGAGGGCTGGTCTTTGTTCCCCAACCCTGGCATTAGTTACAGTCCCCTCCAAAAGTATGGGAACAATGAGGCCAATTCCTTTATTTTTGCTGTACACTGAAAACATTTGAACAGGAAGAATATGAGACAAGTGATCTGTAATTCAGTTTTATTTTCAGGTATTTACATTTAAATATGTTAAACAACTTAGAAGAGTGATCGTTTGTAATGGAACACCAAATCTTTAGGTCTAGATGTAAATACCATTCATCTTTTGATGTCAAACCCAAATGTTTTCAGTGTACAGCAAAAATAAAGGAATTGCCGTCACTGTTCCAATACTTTTGGAGAGGACGGTAGCTGTTATACCAGGGGTGCCAAACCCATTGGTGGCATGTTACCAGGTTGATTGCAGGTGATGATTAATGGATGATTCATGAATATACCAAGCCCCCCCCCCCCCCTTAACAAATTCCCAGGCCGCTTTTTGTTGCCAGTCCGCCCCTAGTCACTGGTCAAGAGTGTATCCTCCACCCTCATGACATATACTGATTTGACGGATTGATGGTACTGCTAACATATTATAGAAGTCCAGATAATAACCTAATACACCTTTGAATAATTAACCTGTTGTTTGGAGACAATGGTGGAACAGTTAGCATCCATGTGAGACACTGGGTCCAATTAACTTTATCATGAGACAGGTACCCTTGTGTACATTTATCACTACCATATGACCTGTGCACAGCTTGCATCATGGTCTCATTCTAGGGCAAATTTATATTGCAACTTGATACTGTGTACAGCTAATATTATTTTCTGACTCTTGGTGAAGTTAGTATTACTGTCAGACAATGGGCCCACCTATTACTTCCATCTAATACTGGGTCCGGTTTACTTTCTTCTTCAGCCACTGCAGTTCTAAATTCTCTTTCCCTTGTGTGCAACTTGAGAGGCAAACAAAAACAGTTGGGTCTTTACTCTGCGTGTATCATGTGAACAGGCCAAAAATACCCCCTAGACACTTCGGAGGGTCCTCTCTGGCAGTGCAGCTACATATCTGTAGCTGTGAGTTTGCGACACAGCTAACCATTAAACAGAGCTAACAGCAAATTAGCAAGACAAATATCAAGGAAGAAGGCAAGTATTGTTTAATATTACTTTGAAAAGGCTATTTGAAAAGCAGTATTTTTACTTTGCATTAAGTTGCTGCTTTTATGTTTCTTTCTGTACATAGTCATATTGTCATATAGTCACATAGTTAATTTTCTAGAAAGGAACCTGTAACACCTTTCACAGGTGACACCTCAAGTATATGAACACGGAAAAAATTAGAACACTTTAGGGAAAATTGTATCTTAAACAAATGTAAATTTGAATAGACTTTCAAAGCATTGTAATATGTGTAGGGTTATATCCAGGCCTTTGCTTGCTCATAGAAACAATGTCTGATGTATTGTATGTCACTGGAAGGTCAATACAAGCTAAGGGCAGTGGGGGTATAAGGCTGTGTTTTATGGAAGCCATCTGCTCTGTGTGTTGAAGAGCAGAGCACATGACCTTGGGCTTTTTTCTCTAACAAACACATAATCCTACTGATCAGCATTGGGTCACATTGACACTGTCTAATTTTATTAATCTAAATATGACCTTTATAGAAATAAGTGCACCAAACAGCCTACAGTGTTTATGTGATTTTCTATCTAAGCAGTGGCTTTAATTCAACATCAAATTGTTGTAGCGCAGAAAAAAATTGCTGACTATGCACACTACTCAAGGAATGGAAATCGACTGCTATTGTGGTTAATCATTGGACAGAGACCAGGAAGTCTCTAGAAAAGCACATCAAATAAATTTAGGAATTTCTGGTTTGAATAATTAGGAAGAGGGGAAACATGGAAATGGAAATTCCACTGGTAAGAGGACACTATTGCACTACGGCAAAATAAAAAAATAGAATAAAACAAAAAGAAGTTAAAGATGTGATCATCCACCCTTCCATCTATAATTATTATCAAGCCTGGATCAACCTTGGCAGGATGACAGTTCATCATAGGCTCAAACACTGGGAAATTCAGAGACATTATTTCATTTCAGCTTGAGCTTACTTGAGCTCAGTCATTGCTTGAGCTCACTAGCATCAGCCTAAGTATCTACCTTTGTGTTTCCTCTCCAAATGTCAATAGAAATTGGAAGTTGTGCAAGTCACCTTAATTATCAATGTTTTCTAAAATTTGCATTCTTCAGTGCGCTTCTTTTTGCTGGATGTCTTGCACTGAAATTTACAGAAATTCTGGCAGAATGGTTTTGGAACCAGATTTTTAGTCATGAGTCATGAGTGTAAAAATTCACCCGAGCGTGTGACAAGACAAAATCCATTCATATGTGAACTTGAGTCCAGACATGAGTACCTCTGGAAAAAAAAAATATTTTGTATTTTTTTAGACCTATTGCCACACTGAAGAGGGACTGTGGAAGAACAGCATTCAGAATATTGCAGTTTTCCTTTCCCTGGAGCAAGCATGGCCTCTGGTGCAACGTTACAAGGGCCGGCATGTTCAACGCTGGGATCTGATGACTACAGTCTTTACAGTGGCCTCTCGGAAGAGGAGCTGCTTGAGCTTGCTATCGAACGCAGTCTGGCTGACAGTAATGCAGCCAATGCTCAGGCCGCATCAAGCAGCAAAACTGCAATGCAAAGGCAGCCAAGCCAATCTGCCAGGCAGCATCCTTTAGCTGCTGACCAAGAAGTGATCCCTCCAACAGCAAACCCACCCGGGTAACATTAAGCTACCTACATAAAACAGGATAGGACACCACTATATCACTAATTACTAATTATCTAGTCAGGTTGTACTTTTGTACTAGAATAGTGGAATCACTAATTAACAACGTAACTACAGCAGCTGAAGTTATCACAACAAGGGGAGTGCTTGGTGAACTCCTTGCAGACAGTCAGGGGTGGCATCTGTTCAACCCACAGATAATTCTTGCCTCTTTACCTAGATACAGCCCACAAGCAACACAGCCAGAGAAGTCTCATCTTTCACATTATCAATGATTACTTAGTGGTTACTAAGGCTGTGCAGCAGATTTTAAAGTCAAAGTCACTGCTCATCATAATTGTGTCATCTGATGCATTGTAGGCTTGTAGGAGCAACGAGAAGCAGTTACGTGACCCAAGATGGCCAGCGGATGGTGGCCTGGCGGCGATATGATGGTACCCTTGTCATGCCAGAACCCGAAGAGTGAGTACAGTTGTGTGTGAGTCATTCTGTGGCCTTGGGATACAACCAGAATTGACAAAAACACATAAGGCTTTATGTACTGTACATGTCTCAGATTCAAGATTCTTTATTTGTCACATGCATAGTTATACAGGTACAACACGCAACGAAATGTATCCTGATCCGCTCATACTTTGTGCAAATAACAAAGAAACTAGAAAATAAATTTAAAAATAAACTGTAAATAAATTATAGAGAGTGCAAGCAGAAAAAAGAAAAATAACCTATACATTTACAAGAGTGTATATACAATTCACTGGATGAAATGCTGTGCAAGAAATGCTTATAGCCAGTTAAAGTACAGTGTGCAGTGTCAGCACAGCAGTGTAAGGTCGAACTGATAACCATAATACTATGTCCGGGACAGGGGCAAGTCTTGATTGAGGAGTCGAATCGCCTGGGGATAGAAACTCCTCCTGAGTCTCTCAGTCTTGACCATAATGACACAGAACCTTCTGCCTGAATGCAGAAGTTTGAACAGTTTGTGATTGGGGTGAGACAAGTCCTTAATAATCCTAGCTGCCCTGGTCTTCCATCTCTTGATGTAAATGTCCTGCATGGAGGGGAGAGCTACCCTGCAGCAGCGTTCAGCTGCCCGGATTAATTTCTGGAGGGCTTTCCGGTCCTACACACAGCTATTCCCAAGCCAGGATCAGATGTTCTGAATGAGGACACTCTCAACAATGCCCGAGTAGAAAGTCTTAAAGACAGCAGGGGAAACCCCAAACTTCCTCAATTGCCTCAGGTGGTACAAGTGCTGCTTCGCCTTTTTTGTCAGAGCACAGATATGCTCAGTCCATGTCAGGTCTTTAAAACTGCTCACCCTCTCCACTGGAGCTCCATTGATGGTGAGGGGTCTGTGATCATGTTGTCTCCTGAAGTCCACCACCAGCTCCTTATTCTTGCTGACGTTCAGCTACGTTTCTGACATCATAGTGCCAGGTTTTCCACTTCGTCTATGTAGGCCGACTCATCATGGTTGGTGATGAAACCCAGCACCACCGTGTCATCAGCAAACTTGACAATGGTGTTGGAGTCATGCGTGGCCACACAGTCAGAAGTGTAGAGGGAGTACAACAGTGGAGAAAGAACACACCCCTGTGGAGTACCAGTGTTGATTGTGATGCAGCTGAAGATACACCTGCCCACCCTCAGTGTCTGAAATCTGTTTGTGAGGAAGTCCAACACCCAGGCACACAAGCATTTGTTGAGTCCTAGATCCCTCAGCTTTGTGAACAGTCTATGAGGCACTATTGTGTTGAATGCTGAGCTGTAGTCAATGAACAGCAATCTCACATAGTTACCCTGCTTCCTATCCACGTGGCTGAGAGTGGTGTGCAGGACTTGAGCGATGGCATCCTCTGTGGATCTGTTAGGGCGGTAGGCGAACTGGAGCAGATCTATATAGCTGGAGATAGAGGTGGAGATGATTTTTTTCAACAGGCCCTCAAACACCTTCATAACCACCATTGTCAGTGCAATCGTTCAGGCATGAGCAACTACCGGCCTGTTGCACTGACATTGGTGACATCGTGGCAGCTGTGGATAGTTCAGGTCCAGAAAGTAAAAATCCAGACCAAGATTTTGTTTCAAACAACCAGTTGAGTTCTCTGTGACTGTGACTCTCTTATATCATCTTTGCAATCATAGGCGACATGGCAAACTCTTTATGTGCTATAGTTTTTCTCGATTACTTTGGAGCATTTCCCAAATGACTATTAACATAAGTGCAATCACCACACTATAATGTAACTTTTGCACAGCAGAACATCATTTCTCATTGCTTCACACAAATTTCCAAATGGTTTAGTACATATATGCAAATTGTTTTGTACAATTGTCATTGTTTGGCATAATTTTCGGTAGTTTTAGTCTTGTTGTTCAAAATAGATTATATAGTTTCCCACTGTAATAATTTTAAACCCTAATAATATATGTATGTGATCATTGGCATGAACATGAATAGGTTTGCTAAAGAAAAATGATCATATTTAAAAAGCAAATAAAAATTATTTGCTTTTGAGACAAAACTTATTTGTTGGGCAGGTTATAGGCTTTTGCCGCTAAACCTTAGTGTTGTGCTTTATGTGTCATGACCTGTGCGTTCAGTCCTCGTGTGTGCCACATCCCCTCATCATCCACGTGTGCTTCCCCGATTGTGCTTGTTTCATATATATTAGTACTTGTACTCCTCAGTCAATTGTCGGTCATTGTTGTATTGTGCGTCGCTGTTTTTTCCGGCTCTCTGAAATAAACCCTCGTTGCCTGTCATTCTGCTTGCCAGCCTCCTCCTTCGCTGCGGCTTGCCTGCTCGCCTGCTTCCCCGCCGGGGTACGCAACGATATGCATATACTGTTTTGAGAAATATAATAGTCTTGAGAATGTTAAATATGTTTCATGAAATCTGCCAAAGCAATTGAGAAAAAGTATACTAAGAGGAATGCAATCAATGGCACAAAACGTGTTTATTTGACTTGCTGCAAACTGGGAAATGACTACAGTCCTCACTTCAATTACTCAGCATCCCTTAAAGCCATTAGATGAATTCCCTAAGTAACTGTGAGGTCAATCTAAGGGCTATCATTCCTCTAGAAGCTTAGATTTTGACAAAATATTATCTGGGATTGTTGGGAAAATGACTTTCATAGTAAAGTGTTTGTAAAGTAAAAGTATTATTGTCTTGAACTTCTATACGAGCTATTGCCATCAGTAAGAAGCATGATCATAGTAAAGATGTTTATAGTTTTACAGTCATGTGTGTTTGGAGGAACGCAGTGAAATTCATTTACCACTGTTGCAAGGTATGGGACAGGTGCATGGAGGTACAATAGGACAAACAACAATGGGACAACAAAAGTACAATAAAAGAAAGGACAATGTAAGGCAAGGCAGTGCAATATAGGTATGAGAGGACAATAAATACACAATAAATACACAATGGGGATAAGTACGCACAAATAACAAAGTAGAAAAGTAGTCAAACATAGGA
>JAABNX020000224.1:5341-15735 GCA_015163995.2 Mormyrus lacerda | reverse complement strand
ATGGCCTGCTTTTCGCTGGTTCTTGTGACTAGTGACATGGTGAATTGCAATAGCAATAAAGGGAACTACTACTACTATAAAATATGGCAAATTGAAATCTGTTAAGTCGCATCCTTGTCAACTTTTTCACCCCAATAGTTTGCATTCTTGCTTCACATTTACCATTTTCCTTCTGCTATCACTTCAAAACTGTACCATATACTTACATACATGCATGCATGTGTGTATACATTGTTTGTTCATTTATTAGGAAGAAAAACAAAGACATTCATTTGTATGTCAGAATTGTCAGTAACCTGATAAGAATAAATTCGAATATCTCCTAGAAGCAGTTTCTTCCAAGGTCAGTTAGAGGATGCTGAGCCTTATCTGTAGATCAGAAACCAAGTTCATTGCTCTGACAGCTGCCTCTCCATCCTCTCCTTCTCTCCAGGAAAATACGTGGGAAGTCGTCCCATTAAGCTGAGGAAAAGCATGTGGAAGGACAGGAATCTGGAGGTGGTGCGAAAGAAACAGAAAGAGAAAAAGAAACTTGGGCTCAGATAGGCTTGTTTCCTGCAGAGATGTGTGTGTGTGTGTGTGTGTGTGTGTGTGTGTGTGTGTTTTCATCTCTAGGGCACAGAACCGGACCTGTATCAAGTTGTTGAAAATATCTCTTCACTGACCTAATGTTACTTTTCGGTCATCTATGACTATAGATATTAAATTCTTTTAGGAACTCCTTTGTAAAATCATTGAGAATTTGTGCAAGTATCTTCCCCTACATTGAATGAATACATTTTTATGTAATCTTGACTGTTTTTTTTACCTCTGTGAATAAGGCTTTTTCCCCACATTTAAAGACATCAGTCCTATAATACCCATTCCCATTAAAAAAAATTTTTTGCATTACTGTCAATACATTTATTTGCCCTGTAATTATTTTCAGTATGAAGAAAGCTTGGATAAGTTTTACTTTAGATGAGATTGGTTGCATTACCTGTTGTTAAAACGTGAAACTTTTGAAAGATACATTAGCAATGAATACTTGGCAAAATTAATAAGTTTTTTTGTTTTGCTATTTTGTGTTTGAAGTTGATAGAAAGACCCCCAAAACAAGTCAATAAAATTGAATGTTTTTAATATCGTTCTTACTTCTGAATTATCCAAAGAGTGCTTCATTTACACAGATCAATACTCTGAAAACCGGTATAGGTAATGTTATTCCCATGTTCTCAGTTTTGTTAAATCCAAAATTCTCATTGCATTATCATTTTAATTTGGTTTTACTGTGTATGCAGGAGGTCAGCTCTTTAGTCTATAGTTTTATTTCCACATCGATAAGTACAGCTAATTCATAAGTGTTTATAAGTTATTTGTATTTTGCTGATTGGAAAACTATCTCACTTAATAAATAAATACAATAAAATAGGGGGAATTTAAAACTTTGGTTATTAAGACTAACAATGATCTTAAAGAGAAAGAATCGCAATATCTTGAAGTTTTAAAGAGACCTCCAATATTTAGCATAGTCGCCATCCTAAAAAAAAATACAGCTTAAATGAAATGTAAAAGGATCGACGGTAATTGTAAAAATCAGTATCGCGTTAGTGCTAGTCTTTTTTAAAATGTTTGCTTGCGTAAATAAACCCAAGCAGATGCCATCGTGTAAGTTTTTAGAAGGGGATTTTTCGGAGCAAGAACATTTTCCGGTTAACGATGGTGGGTGATCTCTGGTCGAGACCACAAAGAGAAGTGGAGTCTGGACACTTCTGCAGACGAAGTGGGCTGTTCGCGCAACAGTTATCGGAATTAAGACGCCATGAAACGCGGGGGTTCTGGTAAGTAATGCAAAGTGTGTCATAAAATTTCAGTCAGTATGCTTTACATTATTAAACTGTCCCTGTTGTATCAATCTATGTCGGCATTTTTCTGTGCAGATTTCATGAACTAGCTCTTTGAGAATCCTATGTTGAACGTATTATTGACTATTAGCCCATGAGCTACGATTACCGGTATCCTAGTTCTAAATCTTTTTTGCGTATAGTTTAATATTGTGTGCACACACATATTTTATTCATAGATATATACACTCATACATGCACAAACGCGAGCGCGCAAACAACTGGATGTATTCATTACGTGTCATTTTGTCTTAAAATAACACTTGCGTATTGATGGTAGTCAGCAACAACGGCTTATCGAAGAAAAACATCATTTAAAATAATTTGTCATGGTAAATTATTACGACATTGCAATTTTGGTAAGAACCCAGTATTGGAACCGCGGTAGTATTGTTTTGCTTTTTAGTTATTTATCTTAACACTAACGTTAATATCCTACACATATATGTTCGCCACTAGCTTTACGCTACCTAAGGGGAATTGAGCAGATCTCATAATTCCCACATCCAAAGGTGAATTGCTCGATATGTATTACACTAAGAGTAACCTCGGGTTCTGTACGGCATGTTATTGTCGAAATGTTTATTTTTGTTATATAGTTATAATTATTTATTATCTTTCGATGACGTAACTTTCCAGATTCACGTTGGCACCCCCATAGAGCAGTGCTAAGGTGGTGGAAAGGGTGTGAACACCTTTTTCAATGGTTTTAATTAGCGATAGCAATGCGATGTTCTAACTCACATGACGCTACAACTGGAAAGTCGATGGCCGTACAAGTTACTCATCACTGCCCAAATAAAGGGCGAACCACACTGGTCTTTGTTAGCTGAACGTTCCCCGTAACATTTAATGTGTCTGCTTGTGGGTGTTTGTACCCAAACTATACAACCAAACCGGTACCTGTAAGTGGAGAAATCGGTCAGGGTTTACTGAGCATCTAGGTGGAAACTGAGCACACAGCCCTCCCCGTCTCATCTTTCTCCCCCCTCCCTCCGTCCCTCCCTTCGTCTTCCTAGGGTCTACAGATCAGTCCCCGTTGTTCCGATCTTGTCTTGTGCTCGTCTCGTTTTTATATCCAGTCATATGGTGTCGAACGCCGCCAGCATGTGAGGATAAAGAACACGTCGGTTGTTCATCGAAACACTAAAATCTGAAGGCGGGTTAGATAATTCGATAACAAGAAATATACAGAGAAAATACTTCAAAGAATAGCTTGGATTTGAAAACGGGGGGCTCGACGATCCCCATCTCACCCCTGCAGACTGGATATCGGAATGGTGGTGAGTTTACAAAAAATGTTTCCCCCCTTTTGAAACCATATTATGGCATAAAAGGAGAGAAAAAGGGGAAATGCAAAATCAGGGTTTTGGTTAACTCTTTGTAGCCGAAACCGATGTTATGCTAGCCAGGCATACAAACTACGCGTAGATGCGGGTGTTGCTATTAGTTACAGGCGTTACTGGGCGAGGATCCGCCGTGCGGTTCATGAAAAATCGAAGAAACGCCGTAGCGATTCCTCGATTGTTTATCTGATGCAGAATATATATAATTACATATTTCCCACATGTGGTGCCCCTCCCTCGAAACGCGCATACAATATGAAATGATTGTGCTGAACACGGATAACAAATGCCGGTCTTCGTGGTTCATCGCGTCTATGGAACCATTCGATTGCAATACTTCATGTTCATGATACTATATTAACATTTCAGTATTTGTTTCTGGGTAAACAGCAATGTCTGATTGTCTCGTGAATACGTTTTCAGCTACTCACCGCACACCTTTTCTTTACGAAGCAGTTTACCGTGGCGTCATATGAGAAACAGTGTTTGCTGTGATGGTGTTTGTTTTAAATGGTGCCGATTATATTAATGTCTGGGAACAGGTGCTGCTTTAGTTTCCAGCCGTCCATTCTTTACCGCCTTGTATTTAATTTCCTCGTTTAACTTTTTACAACTGTATCCATGTTGCATGAAAACACGAATCTTTATATTTACTTTCATGTCTGGTATTGATGAAATTACATTACACGCGATGGATTTTATATCGTAATACAATGACAGAACCAACTAAGAAAAATACAGTAACCTGGATGCATTGCTTTTGGTGTGAAACCCTTGTAATGCAGTTATGTACTAACGTGATAAATTTTATCTCACAGTGATTTGACCATAATTAACAGTTCTGTTCTCAGAAGCATGGGGATTCTAATATTTTATATTAAATGTGTTCGTCAGTGAAGTATTGCATTTATTGCTTTAGATACTCATGTTTTATTGATAGTATTGATAGATCGCTGTTCCAGGGTTCAAGGTGGCCCGATTGTGTAGTTTTGCGTGTTCTTCCATCTTGTGTAGTTTACCAGCTGCATTCAAAATACACACTGTTTGGGTGAATCAATAATTGTCTTTAGTGTATTTCTGTGGAGGTAATTTAAAAGGCCAGAATTTAGGTATTTATTTTGATGGTCACAGATTGAAATAATAACTAGACAATATATCTCATTATTTCAAAGAAATCCAAGCAGTAAATGTTGTTCTGCTGGCATTAAAGCCTATTTATACTATTTCTGATTAATAAGGTTTTATATTTATACCATTGTATAACACTTATATGGTCTTTATCATTTTACTTATTCTTTGACCGGCCATTTCATGTTTTTTAATCATTCCACTGACAATTGTTTTGCAGCCTATTTCTAAACTGCTTAGTTATTTACCAACTGTTTGCATACATAGTATAAGGAACCTGCCTCCCAAACAAACAAATATAAATAACTTAGTAGACGAGTTTCAAATGACTTGCTGTGTGTTACGTAGTAGACCTTTCAGCATGTAGACACTTAATCTATTTACAGAATGCACAATCGGGTGAAATAAAAGGGAGATTATTTTAATTCTCCATGACCCTCAGTCAATGTTCTGAAAGTAATATTTTGTGGAAAAAAAGGGAAATTAGTTAATCTTTGAAAGTGATTATAGCTTTCAGCCTTAGAGGCAAAAAAGAAATTGCCGCCTTCTACTTTCTTTATGGGGTTTTGATTCTTTGTTAGTAAGGATATTATGGACATGGTGCAGGTGCATGCCTGTGGGTGAGCGAGGTGTTTCATTATTGACCCAGAATCAGTGCCAGCATTTGAATGTGTGACCTGATAGACCACAGCAGTTTAGCAGACTCACACCATCTCTTGTGGAGAGAAATAAGTAACTGCATCACTTTTCCTGGATCTATGTTTACTTTAATTTGAAAGAAAGAAGTTATTTTGCCTTGAGTCCAGGAACGGCCTCCTTGTCATAGTTAGCCAGAGTGCAGTTTGAAATTGTTTAACTCTGAAATAACTCTGAAATGATTATTGTGGATTTAATTTACCAATAATCCAAATTTACAAAGTGTGATCTGAGATGTTGCAATTTTTTTTCTTACTTTCATTTTTTTTTTTTTTATTTTATTTTGACAGGCACAAATGCCTGTTTTGTGTTGTCAGTAAGAGGACAATCGTGAACCTCTGAAATAATTCTGCCCCTTAAGGGTTTGATCCTATCTGTGCCACGTATTCGTAACTAAATGATACTATGCCTAACTGGAAATATAATCTGAGAAGAAAAGTGTTGATGTTGAAAATCCATCAATCTATTCCTGTCACGTTTTATCTCATTTAATTGATAGTTTTCTGAGTTGTTGCTATTTTTAAAAAGGAGAACATTCTTGCAAAACTGAGTTGACCCCATCTCTACAAATTCCCATATCCAAAGGAAACTAGGTTACAGGTGGTGTTGGCGATGCTGATGGGGTGTGATACACATTCCATAGAGGGAGCATGGTTTTTGCTGTTTCATTTACAGCACTTGGCAAACGCCCTTAGCTAGAGCGACTTACATAAGTGCTTGGAAGTTTCATGAGTGAATACATTCTGATGCTGGTTCAATAGAACCCAGCTAAGAATGCTATCACTCTAAAAAACTCTGTTGGCAAGTCATACTTTTTTCTTTAAAAAAAAAAAAAAAAAAAAGTATAATCCTGGATGTGCTAATCCAAGTTGTTCGGAAACGTGTAGGTTTGTAAGAGTCTAGGTGCATGTCATCTTTGCTCCTTGAGGGATGGTGGGACCAGTTGAATGGTGCTGTAGGATCAGAGGTAGTGTGGTGCAGTGTGGGATGAGAAGTTGTTTTTGGTAGGAGGGTACTTGAGAATGAAACCTGTGGATTTCCACTGATGGCTCAGGTCAGCTCTTTGTGAATGACGGGATCTGCACATAGTTCTGCCGTTTTGTACCCCTTTCAACGTTTGTAATGGTATGTGGAAGACTGATTTGAAAATAATGTGAACTCTGACTCTGTACAGTTTCCTTATGAGAGTGCATGTCATTCTGTATATTAGCCTAAATAGGTTTGTAGTCATTCACAGTGAACATAATAAAGCTAATTACTGGTACCAGTTGAAATTACTTCTGATGTTATTAGAAAGTTTTGTATTGGGTACGTCACCCATCGATTCACTCTTTGCTATTGGCAGCACTGGATCGTTTTTCTGTGGAGCAGTCTAGGTTCATTGACTCTAGTACCAAAAAAGGGGAAGATGCTCTTGTAGGTGATTACTCTGCCAGTGCATAGTGCAGGTTTCAGACCATCTCATCTCCCAAAACTTTTTCAGCCCTTTAGGCTCCTTCTCTTGGTTTTCTGAGGCTTTCTAACCCAGCCTTGGTTATGGGTGAGATCTTGTTTGGACAGGAATATGCCACACTCTCCAACAAGCCATCCCCACCGACAAGCCACACCTCTAACCTTTGGTCCTGAGTAGGGATGGACATTTCTCTATTCTACTTTTGCATTGCTCAGTAAATTCACTTCTGGATCATTCCATGTCAAATCATCACACTTTCGGACCTCATTGTCACAAATTTAATGAAACTTGGCATGCTGATTTGGTCACATGAGTAACTCGTGAAACTGAAATTGGTCATGTCTGGGATTCATATTGAGGGAGATTTAAGTGAACTTCAGATAAGTAATGATATCTCAGCAACAACTCAAAAAGCAAATACCAAATTTTCTGAAGCTCAGTCTCAACTCTCCAGTGCTGGGCGTAGTTTCTTCAACACATCCTAGCCACCATTTATCATCATATGCAGCCACAACACAACCTTTGATGCTTGCAAAGTCGAGTGATTCCCTAAATGTGCACTTACACTGGACCGATTTGTACACCTCATTCACCTGTGATGAATGAAGGGCATTTATTAGTAGGGCTGTAACGATTAGTCAACATAATCAACGACGTTGACTACAAAAAATCATCGGTGTGGATTTTGTATTGTCAATGCGTCAGCAAGAGAACGTGTCTGACACGTCCTATTTTGCTATTTTGAGTGTCGCAGATGTAAACACATTTGGTTAATAAACCTAATATTTCATACTCAGTGTTTTTCTCTCCAAAAACGTATTTTTTTTTGTAATCAGTAATAAACAATTTTCCGTTTAAGAAAGGAAAAGAGTCAAGAACACCACAAAAATGTCATTGGACATAACTTTACTGGTCATATTTAAAATAAAATATAAGTGGCAAGCAGAATACAGGCTCTGTATGCAATGAGTTTATCCAGATCCTTCCAGACATCAACGTGAAACGTTAGAAACTGTACTTGCTAATGTTTCTAAACTTAAACTGTAGTTGGTTTGTCAGGGCACAGCACACAGTGACAGGCTTTTCCAGCATTGTGGCTTATAATCCATGCACGCGAATATACACATACATGCACTGATAAACAAGCCATCACAGTTTTGCTGTTTACTTTTGTCATTTTAAACCATTCACTCTCTAACGCTAGTTTAACACGAACAGATTAACCCATTTCTACTACCCTCCATAGTGAGGCTAGCTTGCTAGCGTCGGTTAACCAATGTGAAAATACCAACTTTAGAAGACAAAAAAATGCCTATTCTGTAATTCTGAAAAGCAAACACGCAGTAAGGGAAATATGTTGTTGAAGGTGATCTCCATCCGTCTCACCGCTGCGACCCAGGCCACCCGACGCCTCTTCGTCACCTTCTCTACCTGCTGTCCATATCCTCTTTTCCAAGTGGGAAACCGAAAAAATCTCATGTTGTGGTCCAGCTTTCTGCCATTTGTACCATGTGATTTAGTATGACAGCCTTTCACACAACACGAGTGTCCCATCTTACCAAAGATAATGACGCATGCAAATGCTGGCATTTGAGTTGTAAATTGAAGCTTTATTTAAACTTTTTGACTTTGTGCACTTTAGTTTGTATTGTTTAATGTACTTTTTTATTGTGATGGTCACACTAATATAAAAACATCTGATTATTTTCAAATTCTTATGTTTCACTGGCTGTTATTTTAATTTGATTATTATAAATTTGAATGGTCTTAATGCAGACACACCGGGGGGACATTGACAGGGGGACAGACGTGAGCAGATGAGGTAAGACATGCACTGGAGCCCATCAAAACAGTCAGGCATGAAATAATCATGATTATTTAACAAAAAATTTGAACGATTAGCCGACTACCAAAATAACCATTAGTTGCAGCCCTACTTATTAGCCATATTCACTAGGCGTGCAGCACTCTCAGCCTTGCTAACAGGCCCACCTGTTGAGGTCCTGAAGTGTGATGATTTGACACGGACTGACCCTTCATTTAGGGTAATATTTGGTGGAAAAACTGCAACTTGCTGTTCGTCCTTGAGCAGGTATGAAAACATAATCATTAGCTTTGCCTGGTCATTCACGGCCCCAGCGTTTGTATTCGGTGCATCTGTCTATGAGCATCTGTGTGTGTGTGTGTGTGTGTGTGTGTGTGTGTTCATATACATACATACATATATATATATATAGACACAGATCCGTATATAGAGAGCATCGGGTCTGAACACTGCTAGAAGGATAGAAGGCTTCACACTTCCCTTTTGCACTTCACATGGTTTCACATTCCCCTTTGCATTTTCTTCACGTGGTGCAGCTGAGATCCAGACAGAGTGTTTAGTATGCTGTGTGCAACTGTGCTTTTCCTGCTGCTTGAAAGAGAAAAGGCTGAGCACGGAGCAGAGGACAGATCACTGAAGGGACACGGTTTCCAAGGGACCCACCACTGGAATGCTGATGATAAAACTGACCTTTGCTATTACGCTGCCTGACCTTCCGGGGTTTCTTGGCGTATCTCGTTACTAGGCCAGTGCCATAGCTGAAGTGCTGGTGGAGGGGCTGCTAAACAGTCTTAAGTAGTGCAGGAACAAGGGCTGGGAACTCGGAGATGTGTGAGTAGGGGTCTTTGTTGCCCCAGAGGGGGAGGCTCCATAGGGTTAAACTTTATGATGCTTTTAGAAGCTATCTCTGAAGATTCTGAGAGTTCACTGTGACACCTGAAAGAAGCAGCAGTGGGACTTTTCAGAGTAACCTGTACTCAGAGGACCTAATTCCCTGTGAGTGTGGAGGAGGACAGAGATACCTGGAGTACTAAGGACGGAATGGCGTGTTTTAGGTTAGTATATTGTGTGAGGGATTTGCATCATCCTGGCTCAGAATAGCAGTTTTGAAATTGCATTTCAGTTGTCTCTTAGTAAATGAGAAGACTTCTGAGCATTTGCAGTGTTTTACATTTTTTAATGTTAGTGCTGGTGAGTTTTGTCAGTTGTACTGCCTTGTACACCACTTTGAACATGAGCATCTCATTAATAAAGCAATGTATACATATGCAATGTAATTTTTATTCCTTCATGTTTGATATATTCTTGTTCCATGATACCTGTATTTTTCTGCTGAAGATTTTGCAAGGAACTTTTCTGCTCCTTGTTATGTTTTGCAGTTTTCAATCAGTAGTGTGACTTAAAGGGCTCAAACAACCGATAGCCTGTCTCTGCCTCTGCCTCCCCCACTACAGGCAGCCCACAGTGCCACACTGCCTCATTCATACTCTATTAGCCAATGTTACAATGCAATCACAATAAGGCAGCATTTGTTATGGCATTTCTTTGTATATTCCAGCTACCATCATTCACTCAGGGAGAAAAGGAGGCTGACACGAGCATTGCACTACCGATCTGCAAGACAGAAAGAGAAAGGACACTCTTTCCTTGCACTATCCTCTTTTTCAGATGAGGAAGAGGATGGACTGTGCTTGTGGCCCACATTCACACTCAGGCTTAAGCAAATGAAATTCAGTTCCATTTGTTGTATAGCACCTTTCACAACAGAGTTACTCCAACTGTCACCAATATGTCATATCTGGGTATATTTATATTGTTCACATTTATACCACATTAACAAAGGCACTTTGACCATCACCGTCTGAGTTTGCAGTGGCACTGTGAGCGCCGCTCTCTGTGTTTACGATGGCACTGTGTGTGCTACTGTCCATGTTTACAGCGGCTCTGTGAGCACTGCTAATCTGTGTTTACGATGGCACTGTGTGCGCTACTGTCCATGTTTACAGCGGCTCTGTGAGCACTGCTAATCTGTGTTTACGATGGCACTGTGTGCGCTACTGTCC
>JAABNX020000223.1:2655-15742 GCA_015163995.2 Mormyrus lacerda | reverse complement strand
CCGAGGTATATGAAAAAATACTTAAATCAACCTGAAAATGATTTTGTTCTTATATTGATTTCAGTTTTAAATGTAATTTTTTTCAGTGCGCACAACAAATTAGCACGGTCTCATGTACCACTGAGGCACTCGGTTGGTAAACAAACAAAAATCGGAGAACCGATCATCTTGATAAATATTGTATGATTGCTGGTGCTAGGTGTGGCTGCATATCAACCACCATCATCAATGGCTACCCTTCATTTTTTTCAGTGTCTAGAATTTATTGACAGTGTTGCAATAAAAAACATTCAGTCAGTGGCAGGTCCATTACCACTTATTGCTTTTGCTAAAGAAAGAGATCAGAGGAAAATGGCCAGATTTGTTAAACATGAAGGCCAGAAGTGCAAAATAATAGCTCAGTACAACAGTGGTGTTCAGAAAGGCTTCCATAAACTTGTCAACCATTCAATTGATTCTAGAGACAATAGCAGGTTTTCACAAGCACTGATTCCAGTTTTTAACACTCTCCCAAATCTTCCCGGCTGCCAGGACCATTACCAGTTCCTCTATGACATGACAGAGAGCGCCTTCCCTGCCCAGAACGGTGAAGTCAAGCAAAACCCAGCCAAAGGAGTGGACTCTGTGGACATGGTGGATGAGACGAAAGAGGTTATAGAGCTGAAGAGTAGTGCTACCAAAGCTGGCCAGCAGGGGGACACTGAAGGAGAGGTCCCGGTGCAGACTGAATCAGACAGCAAGGCGGAGGCCGAGAAACCTGCAGAGGATGGTACCAAAGACCCCAGCGCTATCAAGGAGGAAGCCATGGAGAATGGTACCAAAGAGCCCAGTGCTATCAAGGAGAAAGGAATGGATGAAAGCGTCGCTAATGGTCCCAGTGTAAGTGTGGAGAATTAGGAGAAACATATTTCCTGTACAATTTATTTTTTTCAGTGTGTGATATATTCTGTCATGAAAAATATGTTTGGAGGTTTTGCTAAGTAATTTTCCTCTTTTATTGCGAAACTTTTTTTTCTGTGAATATTTGTTCCTGAATTTAAAAATATGAATGTAATGTAAATTTGACGTGAATTGTGGTACTTCAGTAATCATGTGTATATTATAATATAATATACAATACAAAGTTAAACATAAATGCCAAACTTTGCACCACTATGTTATAATCAAACTATATTTTAAATGTTTAAAAGTACCTTCTGAAATGATCAGTTTTGTTTTACTGGAAATGGGATGCTGAATCCTTGAAAATAAATAAATACACTTAATTCTATTTTTTTCCATTGGTATTTTTGGAACGTGTGTTGTTGTTTAGTTTGTACTTGATCCATATAATTAGGACTGATTAGTGGTAGCATGACTTTCACTTGCTTCCACAGGCAATCACTAATTTTCATATTTTTAACATGCGAGAAGTCCATTAATTAGACCCACACCTAGACAATAAGATAAGAAAATTATTCAAAATGATATGTAAAATATCAGAAACCTGAAATAATAAGAACCAGAAGATTGCATAAATAGGCTAGAAATGAATGCCCAAAAAATATGATTCAGATTATTGTCACGTTTGCCAGGGACGAGCAGGCGAGCAGTAACCAAGAAAGCAGGCAGGCAGGTGGGAAAGCGAGCAAGAAGGGTTTAATTGGTCCAGGGAAACAAACACGAGACATTACAATGACGGATCTGGGGAATACAGACTGAGACACAGACTAAATACACATGACAAGCTAAACTGAACAAGCCACAGGTGAGTACAATCAGGAATCACACGAGGTAGGCGTGGCACACACGAGGATTGGACAGAGCTGGGCATGACAGAACCCCCTCCCAAAGACGCGCACACCGGGCGCCTGAGGGGAGGCGACGGACAAGACAAGGGAACAGGACCTGGAAAACAAAACCAAAACCATTAACGGGGAACCGGAAACAGGACGGAAACACAAAACAGGCACAAGGGCAAAAGCCACGACAGGATCTGACAAAGGATGGGGAACGTGGACAGACAGACCACAAAGAGAGACACCAGGGGAACACAGGTAGGTGGAACAAAAGGGCCAGGAGTGAACGCTGGACCCACACGAGGAGGAGGAGCAGGAACAGGAGGGACGAATGGATGAGGAGCAGACAGGGGAGCCCAGACAGGAACAGACGGGAGACAAAGAGGAGCCTGAGGGAGCACAGGTCGGCGAAAGGGACCCCGACGGTAGCAAGGAGACAGGACAAGGGACAGACGGAGGGGACAAGGAATGAGTCGGAGGGGCCCCCAGCAAAGGGAAGGAGAAGGGGGAAGCTGTAGCCAGTAAAGGCACTGCCACAGTGGGTGAAGTGGCCGTCCGCCGACGCACAGGGGGAACCGCAGGCGACTGCTGCGGAGTCGGAGACGGGACCAAGGCCGGCGACGAGGTAGTGGAGGGGGACCCGCAGGCGACCGCCGACCTGGAGCTGCAGGCACAGTAGGCATGGCCCGAGCCCCAGTTGAAGCCAACAAGGGCGAGCCAGGGGGCAGGGTGGACGGGACCACGGGCCGTCGTCTATGTCCCCTACCCTTCTTGGACACCGATAAGCGGGGTTTTGGCCGGAGTTGACCATGCCGGGGCGAGGGACCAAGAGTCATTAGGGAGGTCCCCAAGGGGTCCCACTTGAGCTCCACCTCTTCTCCGGAGGAAAGAGAGGCAGTCAAATAGTCCATGACCTCCTCGGGGACTAATACCAGGGCTGGGGGAACTGAAGTAGGGACAGGGACATGTGGAGACTGAGCCAAGGCAGCAGGCAGGGCCGTAGGGGAAGCAGCCAGAGCCGCGGGAGTGGCCGCAGGCGGTGCAGCCAGAGCCGCGGACGAAGCTGTAGGCGACACGGCTGAAGTGCCGACGGGCGAGCTGGGCTGGACAGGCGGAGCCGCTGCGGGCAAAGCAGGGAGCTCAGGCGGAGCCGCTGCGGGCAAAGCAGGGAGCTCAGGCGGAGCCGCTGCGGGCAAAGCAGGGAGCTCAAACGGAGCCGCTGCGGGCGGAGCCGCTGCGAGCGGAGCAGGGACCTCAGGCGAAGCAGCGGCGAGCGGAGCAGGGAGCTTGGGTGGAGCAGGTAGGACGGGCTGGACAGACGAGACAGGCAGGCTGGGCCGGACGGGCGAGACGGGAGAGCTGGGCCGGATGGGCGAGCTGAGCTGGATTGGTAAGACAGGCAGGACGGGCGAGCCGGGCTGGACAGGCAGGACGGGCGAGCCGGGCTGGACAGGCAAGACGGGGGGCACCTCAGCAGGCACCTCGGGTGTGCAGCCAACAGGGGGTGCCTCAGCAGGCACCGCAAGCGTGCGGCCAACAGGGGGCACCTCAACTGGCACCTTGGGTGTGCGGCCAGCAGGGGGCGCCTCAGCAGGTACCTCGGGCATGCGGCCAGCAGCGGCAGCCGCGGGCAGATCGGCGTCCTCGGGCAGAGCGGCAGCATCAGCCGGTAAAAGGTCGGGTACCTCTTCCAGTCCCTCCAGGGTCGGCGTTTCCCAATGGTGCGATGCCCCTTTAAATGATCGCGGTATTCGCGGGATGGCATCTGGTACCGCTCGGATTCCCCCATACAACAGGCAGCTACCCTGGAAGTCGGAGGCTGCTGGCATTAACGGCTGTCCGGCTGCGGGAGTCTCCGCTGGCGGCGGCATTGGGAGGACACTCAGCAGAGAGACGCAGCAGAGAGGTAACACGCCCCCAGACAGATTGGCTCTCTCTCCTTGCGCCTCTTCGTTCTCTGACCTTTCTTGGGTGGCTCACTTGGGGTTAATCCGTAGAGGGTGGGGAACCTCGATGTCTTTCGATCGCGTCTACCAGAAGTCCGAGGTTGTATCGTACCTCAGTTAAGATGCGCTCGTCCGTGAACGGGTTCATCTCTTCGAGGAGGGTCCGGCTCTTACAAGCGATCTCCTGCAGCCTGGAGTTCATGCGGACTTCTGGCCAGCTTTGCCAGAATATCAAAACCCAGAGCAGGTCGAGTTCTTCCTCGACCTGCGGAGTTGCTTTCACAAGATCCGTCATTCTGTAACATTTGCCAGGGACAAGCAGGTGAGCAGCGGCCAAGAAAGCAGGCAGGCAGGCAGGAGAGCGAGCAACAAGGGTTTAATCATTCCAGGGAAACGAACACGAGACATTACAATGACGGATCTGGGGAATACAGACTGAGACACAGACTAAATACACATGACAAGCTAAACTGAACAAGCCACAGGTGAGTACAATCAGGAATCACACGAGGATCGGACGGAGCTGGGCGTGACAATTATGGGTCTTTTGCTAATTTATTAATCTGATCTGGTCCAAATTACATATCAGACTCCATCAAATGCAAGTCTGTAAAAGCATGTCGCATCTCACACTGCATCTCACGCTCTACCTGATTCCAGTGACCAGAATGTGGCACAGAATAACTGTCTCGTTAAAAAACACACACATACACACAGTGCTCAGCTCTGCCGTCTTCCTGCCCACCTGTTAGACAGGGTTGCCAGGTTTGCAGGCTTTACCCCATAGTGGGTTAGTTTAGAAACAGGGTCACAGATAAATAAAACGTCACGTATGGAAGTTAATTCAAAATAGACCATGTTTACATTAGAAGATTGTGTTTTAAACCAGAACAATAAAAACGAGATGTGGTCATTTTCCATCTTTGCTATAAGACATGTAAATAGGCCTGTCACAAGAAATACTTGTTGGGCCATATATTGTCCCTGAAATAATTGTGGTGAACAATATTATTGCCATTTTAGGGTTATTTTATGCCACTGATATAATGATCATATAATAGCATAAGAATGCAAGTACACCCTTTCAAACAGCAATGGTGTTTTAATTCTTATTTATAAAGTCAAAAACGTAATGTGTGCCCTTGCCAGTGAACCCTGTCCAATCGTCACGTGTTATTATATAACTTACCCACCATGTACCTTACTGTCCCGCATCCAACCATCGTGTTTCCCTGTTCTGGTTTGATTCTGCAGTTGCTTGGTGCCTGTGTTGGTTTTTAGAAGGGCTTAACAAAAGGGTGTCATTTCTCCATGAGAGAAGCCTCCTCGTCTCTTGCCACCGCGGTTTTCTATTGGTCTGACTGACAGGATACTGGTGTCATGAGTCAGACTCCGTGAAGTGGCCCAGCTGCCACTACTGGAGCGGGTCTCAGTGGACGTCACTTTGATAGCCCGCTCCGGCTTAGCAGACATGTGAGTGGCTCAGGAGTAGCGGAGGGAAAGAATCAGAAGCGGCCATTTTACATTAGGCTCTGAAATAAGAAGCCCCTTTGCTAATGCTGCAGGGAAAGCGGTTCCTGGCTATGGTTTTGTCCTGGCAAGAGATGAGCAGGGGGTGATGTTATCAGGGATGTGCTTCCCCATCTTTCCGAGAAGCTGCAGACCTGTGCAGCACCCCCTCAAGTCAGAAGCGTCAGGCCGAGGCAGCGGAAGCAGCCCTAATCGGCTGTGAGGTGGTGCAGCTCAGGTGCAAAGATGTGTGTCGTGCGTTGGAGGCCCAGCTGGCCCAGAGCACTGCGAGCTGGCAGAGCAATGAGAGCAGGGTGAGCGGGACCAGCAATGGCTGCACGAGTCACTGGAGCAGGGACTCCACAGCCTTGAGAAGTTGCAGGAGTACCTGAGAAAGTGGGAGTGGCTGCATGAGGCCACCGGAGTTGCAGAATGGGCAACTAGCAGAGGAACAGTCTGGGGGTCAGCAACAGGTTCCCACCAAGCCACAGAAGAGGAAGAGCCAAGGCCTGGAGGGACCTGCAGTGTCACATTCTGCTGGCTGCCTGGAGCCCACTGGCAGCCTGCCTTTGCCAGCAGTCCCCAGCTGCTCAGCGTGTCTGCTATCCCCGGAGAAGGAGCACCAGCAGCTGCCACCAGTCATTTGCGACCTCTTGGAGGATATGAAGGGGAACTGGCTATGATGGTTGCCGGGATGGTTAACCTCTGGGAGGAGGGCAGTGTAACACCAGTGAGGTAGCTCTGCATAGCAGTGCCTTGTAAGAGTGCAGAGCATATTGGGAGATGTTTGTAAATAGCCCTTGTATGTAATTGGTAATAGATGGTGTATTTCCAATTGTCACGTGTGCCCTTGCTTATGATTTGCTTGATCCAATCCATTTAGTTGTTATATATTTTACTTTATGTTTTAGTAATTTTATTTCTAGTGGTAGATGGAAAGTTGTAGGACTTTGCTGACTTTGGGGAACAGAAGAAATTTTACTAGTTTTTATTGTGTTACTCTTAATTTGCATATGTTCTAATATTAAATTGTGCTTTTTGTTGTTGGTTCAGCTAAAAATTATCCAGTACAAATAATTAACACAAAAAAACAGTAGATTATAGATCTTATAGATCTTTATGAATATTTCTCTGATAATCACAAAGCTTGGGGTTCTCTATATTCTGCAACTGCTCAGCTGCCTCAGGTCTAAACAATGATGTCTAAACAATCTCGTGTGATCTTCATCACTGCTGAAGTCGTACCACAAATGCTGCATCTTGCAGAAGTTCACACCTTTCTGCTTTGTGTATGAGGTAAAAGGTGCTGGTACTCATCTCATTTCAGTTCCCTGAGTGCTTCTTAAATGGTTTGATTGGGTTGTTACAAAATTACAATCTAGACATCAATGTCTTGATGTCTATGCCACATAGCTTAAGAAAATTGCAAAATATGTATTTTTGCACTAAATGCAAAATGCATTGCCTTTACTCGATTTTATAATAATTTCATAATTAATAATTAACATTAATAACATTAATTAACATTAATAATACTTAATGATAATTATATTTCAGTTAAAAACAAAATTGTATAGGAAAATGATTAATGTTAGCTTGCCATCTTTTGCAGGGATGATCGATAGATGATTGATTATACACAATTTGAGTGCTCTGCAGAGGACATTTGTTGTCAATAAACTCACTTGAAAAACATATTTAAAAATATCAGAATGTTGGAATAAAATATTTTGATCAAAAACATGAAGTGTGACCCATGTTAGCAGTGAGGTTACTCTCTTCAGCCCAGAATGCATTTCCTCCACTTGCAGATTTCGACTACTGCCTTCTTCAGTTAGACAGCTGAGCCTCGCCTTGTAGAAAGCGTGCAGCTAGCAGGCTTCCCATTGAGAACAGAGCAAAACCACATCCTGGCACCATTTGCTGCTTCTTCAGAAGCATACTTTCATAGACAGTCATCCATTTGCTAACTTATCTAGCATTATCCAGTAGCAGATACTGGCTAGAGCAAGATGGGCAATTCCCTGGGGCGGCATCTCATGCCAGCTTAACAAATCCCAGCTGGAAACTTCGACCACCACCTTGCAATGGCAATAGTGTATGCATTGGGGGGGGCTCCCTCTGCTATTTACAAAAAAACAATCAAAAATGCGTTCTCCACATTATTTTCCTAGCTGATCCTACAATCAAGTCAACATTCCAGTACCTGTTATGAACCTCACCTCATCAGATGTAGCATATGGTGTGAGATCCTTATTTTCAAAACTCTCCTGACATCAGTAACATCAGTGACATTCCAGTTTACCACAATAAACCTTTCATTGCCAGATCGAAGTCGAGGGTTGGCTATGGTGAACATAACAAATAAAAATCCATACTAACCCATATTAATCCATACTAACTGAAAACAAAACCAGCACCAAAACTGTATCAGAATCTAAAACTGGGACTAAACTTGGAGTAAAATTGTAATTCTAACACTATACTCCTTTTCTACTCATAAACACTTCCAAAAGCCCAAAATGTCCCAAATCTTCAGAATCATGATTCCCAGAAGCTGGTGGTCAAAGGAGGGCCATGTGCTCGTCTGTTGGTTGACCCACTTTCCTCCTTGTTCTTCACCTCTGGTGCCACCCTCCGTTGTAGACTCATTTTAGGATCGCCAATAAACCACAGGCGTCCTAAAAGTAATTCAGCAAGAGAAAAAACATAGCAACACAAGCCACGAGTTGATTGTAACACTAATAAGGTTTGTTTCTTAAAAAAATGGGGATTATGATAGGCAAGTTCAGTCTGTTTCTAGCTTTCTGTGTCATATAGAATTTGTAGAAAAGTCAAATAAACTTTTAATCACAATAATAATAATAATAATCACAACTTTTTATTGATCCCCGTGGGGAAGTTCCTTTGTTGGGGAAATTCTTCTTTACGCCTCCCTCAACTTGCTCTTTGTAGAACAAGTTGTCCGCGAAGGGCTGCCACCTGTTGGGGCGCCCAGGGAGCTGGGGGTTGAGGGTCTTGCTCAAGGACCCGCAGACATGCTGAGGCTGGGTTTGAATTAGAATGTTTAATTGCATAATGATCCTGCCACATTGCAATAGTTCAACTGAGCTAAATATGTTTTGTGGCAAATTTTCATTTGTACTCAGCATTTGATGCCTCTTGTGTCATTGTCAGACAAGAGTCAGTCACAGTGTCCACAGTCTCCGACAAGAGTCAGTCATGGTGTCCACAGTGTCTGACAAGAGTCAGTCACAGTGTCCACAGTATCCGACAAGAGTCAGTCACGGTGTCCACAGTGTCCACAGTCCCCAACAAGAGTTAGACACAATGTCCAACAAGAGTCAGCTACAGAACACAGGACATGAGACCTGTTTAACAATAGTCGTATTAAAATGGAAGAGCAAGATTCTTGCCAAATCATTGTCATATAAGCACCCCCATAATACTCTTGGCTATGTTCACTATCCTCTGCAGGCCTTCTGGTCACTGCTTTTGCAGAATGTTTGCTCTAGTGAGGACAGAAGCACCCTATAATGCTCTTCACTGTGTTCACTATCCTCTGCAGGCCTTGTGGTCACTGCTTTTGCAGAATGTTTGCTCTAGTGGGGACAAAAGCACCCCATAATGCTCTTCACTGTGTTCACTATCCTCTGCAGGCCTTGTGGTTACTGCTTTTGCAGAATGTTTGCTCTAGTGAGTAGGCAGTGGCCTTTCTTCATTAGGGATGTTGTGTTGTTCATTGGGGCAAGGTCCTTGGTTATGTGCACACCAAGGAACTTGTCGCTCTTTACAATCTCCGCATATTTCAATGAGAAGATTCACTGAAAAGATGAGAAGAGTAACTGAAAAGTTATTTGCTGTATTGATATATTCTTTTGTTAATTTAAGAAATATAATTGGACAAGTGGTTATAGAAAAGGGGTGGATAGATTGTATGACCTGCTGCTTCCTACACAATGACAACATGTTCCACTAGATGTCAGTATTATACAACTGATTTTATAGAACAACAAATACATTTATAGAAGCTGAATTTATCTAATTTACATATAAATGCAATATTAATATCAATGATCTTATAACAGTTAATAGATTCACTCAAACATTGATTTCAAAAGTGCAGTGATATTGTAAGCTTTTGCTATAATACTACAGATTTTAATTTATCAACCTTCAGTTCGCTGCCCAGAAGAGGGGTATTGTGGTCCAGGCCTGGGGGTGGTGTTCTCCATCAAGCACCTGAGCGACCTTGTGGGCTCACGACACACAAAATGAAAGATGGATGCCAGATGCAGTGTCATTTAGGTGGTAAGCATGAGCAGTAGGGACACAATGGCAATGGACACTGACATTTCTATGTAAGTGTAGGACGGTGAGAGTACCAGCTACATATACAGTGGAACTTTGTACCTCAAACACCTCTTAACTTGACTAACCTGGACATCGAACGGGTCTGTTCAATCTCGGAAATCATGCTAAAGCTTGTATGGGTCGAGATGCACTCTCATCTCTACTGGGTCGGTTGGGAAAAATCTAACCACAACTTGACTGAAAACTGGGAACAGAACAAAACAAAACAGACCTGCCAAAACCTGTACGGATCAAGATACGTCTCTGATGGGCTGAAACAAAGGCAAATCACCTACAGGGATGCTGATGCCTACAGAATCACTCAGTCTCTCGACAACTGTCTTACTGTGTCTGGTGTGAATTTTTTGTGCTTTATGTACAGTACATTTAGTGATGCAGTAATCATGGCACTTAAGAAAGTGAGCAGTGATAGCAGCAAACAAAAGACAAAAGTGTCACGTGGGGGAAGGATGGAGGAATAGGCAGATGTCGGGGAAAAGCAAAGGGGCTTCAAATGAAACCAAAACACGAAGGGCAAAAGGAAATGTACCACAAGCGGTCAAAACCAGGCAAAGAGAGCAGGAGAGAGACACGGTGTGCAGGGTAAACAAAGGGGTACATGCAATCAGCAGCAGAACATAACAATGTACCACAACAATGACTGGACTGGGGAGCTCAAGACGAGGAGGCACTATATACACAGCAGATGAGGAGCAGACGAGAGGCACCTGGGATCTTCCACACGAGGGCTGAAACGTGAGGCAAGGTTAAACGAGGAACAGGTGTGGCTTGTTAGCGCCACACCATGGGAAACATGGGGGAAAAGGCATGTGGGATGTGACAGAAAATAGCGAGAGTACCAGTAGAACTTAAAAAGGAAATTATAGCAAGACTTGAAGGTGGTGTACGTGTGTTTGCTTTCCTTTAAGAGTATGAGTAGGGGATTGTCATTTATTTCATGTTTAACTTTTATATGTTTGTTTTTTTCACATGTGTATTAGTTTTATATTGATTGTCAATGCTTTTTATCATTAGTTAGGTAGATAAGTTTAAATCGGCAATCGTTTGTGTGTCTGGAACGGATTCAATTAATTTACATTATTTCTTATGGGGAAATTTGACTAAATCACAACTCGACCAGTCTTCTGGAACGAATTAAGTTTGTGTCGCAAGGTACCACTGTAGTTGGTTTTACCTCCACACACAGTGTGGACTCTGAAACCAGATGTCTTTACTAGGGGTGGAGTCTATTGTACTTTGTAGTTTCCGTAGCTTAATACCTCAGGTGGGCGTGGGGATGCTCACAAATCCCAGGACAGTGTAGCTGGAATATTTCCCAGTGTACAAGATTACCTCAATGCAATTGGAAGGTGCAGACAGGAAAACTGATTGTTGTTTGTATGAATATATTAAATATCAGTTTCAAGCAGCCAGTGTACTTACTGTACAGAGAATGTAGGTACCTAACAAGATATCACATGGGGTGTCCTATGGTAACACCATGTTCAAGTGGAGACTGATGTAAATACCTGGAGGCTTGTGATTCGAAAGAATGCCCTTCTAGATCTAAACAAAGTGAATTTTCACCTTCTCTGTAAGCCACAGATTTCCATAACAACCACCGTGTTAGAAGACAAGGATGAGTACATGGTACCAGAACCTCCTAGGCTAAACGTTAATGACTGGTTTTATAGTTGTGTCACCTGACTAGTATTGGATGATGAGGGGGGAATAGATTGTCCAATGGCTGGTCAAATCCTGAGGTGTGCACCAGCAAATCATCCAGATAGATTCCCGCCAGCACCTACTTCATGACACGCCCAAAGGTGACTAGGGCCCATAGCCCAAAAAGCACCAGAATGAAGTGCCGTAACCCAAAGCCTGTAGTGAATGCAGTCTTCTGCTTCATGTTGGCTGGAAAAGCTACCTACCAGTTCATGCTGTGAAGCTCCAAAGAGCTAGACCAATGGCAACCTGTCAGTGCATCATGGGCATCATCGATCTGAGGCAAGAGTCTGCCCAGATTATAGCATTTAGGAGGCACTTATCTACACTGAACCACCAGCCAGAACTAGTGATGAATCAGAATGTGGACCTCCTCCCCCATCACAAAGTTAACGCAGGCTGTAGTTGGCATCCAATCGACTGGGTGACCATAGTCAGTCCTTGGCAGCAACCAAGGCTTGACAAAGAAGATGGTGGAGCTGGTGCCCTGTTAGTGTTGGTTCTCAATTTTGAAGGGCATTATTAAAGCAACCGAACACACTGGGGAAAACTACAAAACAAAAGGACCACAAGGGGTCAGAGGTAAACAGGGATAAACACCATAAACAGAACCATAAAAAAACCTACAAAGGGAACCAGGCAACAAAGGGAACAGAACTTTGCAAACAGGCAAAGTAACAGCAGCATGAACACACAAGCATAATGGCCGACTACAGAACAAACCAGGGCAGGTAGTAATGTCAAACTGGAACTGGAGACTTGACTCTGACGTTTTTATCCGACTTTTTTTGTGACTCGTGAACATACGATTTTTAATCCGAGACAAGTCTGCACATGTATGTAACAGTTCTATTGCTTTGTAAATAATCCATAGGATTTGGAAACTACCCAAACACTTCTGATGTAGCTAATTTTAGGGTTATAATAGAATAATATAGATTTGTTGGGAAATTTCTTGCGTGAGCATGGGAGTGTGAAAGCATGAGTGTCATGCCAGATGCGTGAGAGCTGGCGTCCCTGCAGCAATGTCTGCAAAACAGCATATCACCTCCATAATATCCCCAAAGTCTGGGGTATGCTGTCAACTGAGGGAAAACTAATATAAACTGTTGTTTCAAGTAGAGTAGATTACCGTAATGCACTCCTGTTTGGTCTACCTAAGAAATCTATTTTAGTTCTACAGCAGGTCCAGAACACCACTGCCAGAATGTTAACACACACCAGTCACAGGGATCACATCATACCTACTCTTAAATCCCTGCACTGGCTTCCAGTGGCTTTTAGGATTTTAAAGTTCATTTATTAATTCTTAAATGATTACATGGTCTTGCTCCATCTTACCTCAGTGAAGTGATTTTAAAATATCATCTAACTGTAATCTACTGATTATTCATAATGCCCGGCTGAGGAGGGGGGGCAGCTTTTAGTCACTATATGGTCTCAAACACTAAAACTCTCTCTCAGAGAACCTGAGAGCTACTCAGTGTTTTATAACTTTCAAAACTAGGCTGTTTTAACTATTGCATATAATAATCTATGCCACTATGTTATTCTGTTATTTCTTATTATTTTATGCAAATAGTATATTCAGTTATTTTATTAATTTATTTTCGAGAATATTGGGGGTCATTCTTTCAGGTTAAAGTTTGTGCTTCTGGTGGTATTTCAAACATTTTTTGTGCTTTTCTTCTCATGTGTTCTTTTATAAACAGGTGTGGTGCTGTAGTTCCAGGCAGATGATGTCACGACCTGCTCGTCCAGTCCTCGTGTGTGCCA
>JAABNX020000222.1:0-10705 GCA_015163995.2 Mormyrus lacerda | reverse complement strand
CAGCAGAGCGGCACCTCACAGTTGCTGGACGCAGGGCCGAGTGCTCGCCTTGACGTCACTCCGTGGACACACACACAGATATACACACTCAGACACACACAGGTGTAAACACCCAGACACCTTGATGAAATTGTCCAGGGGGCCACTAAAAATCTTTCCATTGTCATAATGAAGGCAGTGAACCCCCCGCTGTTCTGCGAGTGACACTGGATCCTCTGTAGGTTGTAGCTGCCGCAGTGCCAGTTTGCCTCAATGGTCTGGGGGGGGGGAGAGATACATACATTGTTCTTGTGTGCTACAGCGCAGTGACTCTAGAACCCAGCAGGAGAGCAGCCCCTCTCCCCTCCCCCTGGATGTTTTCAGCGTGCGAGGTATGGTACTACAGTTTAGGGGGATCTTCTGCAGTGCGGCTCTTGAACTGGTTCTTCTCCCTGCCAGAGAGCCAGAGCTGGAGAGCACGCAAGGATGAGCAGAGTAGCCAGGCCTGTGGGCTTAGACACCCTCCCCTCCTAGCGTTTACCACTGGTGCCTCTAGGACGGCCCCTTCCACCGTGGGTCAGTGCACACTATAAGAATACTACCTGAAGTACGATTCAAGTGTCAGTTATGAAATACTTAGATGTACATATAACCGTATGTGTAATATGAGCTCAACAATAAAGGTGTAGGAAGCATTTCCACTTGGATAACTGCACCAGGCAGAAAAACTAAGACGTTATGAAATCTGATGAATTGAACATTAAAACCTCGTAGGCAGAAAGTCTGACAGCTTGCATTAACAGTCACAAGTGGAAATGAAAAAGTAATAAGATATATAGAAATATTTGACTGAACTACAGTAAAACGTAAATAAAAAACAAAGTCTTAAACACTTAAGTACCAAATATAGCAAGTATAGCTATTTGCCTTGAACCTACCATTACAAAAAAAAGCAGAAAAGAAATTCCTATAAATCAGCATATAGAGGGGTGCCTGCGGTTCATGAACACAATCCATTCCAGGAAAGTGGTCACAAACCAATTTGTATGTGAACCAAGGCAATTTTTCCCATAAGAAAACACTGAAATTTTATTAATTCGTTCACAAGCGTAGAAAATAGTAATTTTTGTTAATTAATTTTTTGGTTTTTATAGTAAAACCTTTAAAGAAAAACAATATAGTGTGGCGACGGGCGGACTGAGGCATCGCGGAAGCAGAGAGAGACATTATTTTATTTTATTTAGTGTATGTAAATTTTCCAGCGTGTGTGCATCTTGCAGTTCGGCGTCTGACATCCTTAATTGAAATAGGCTATGATACTGTAGCGTCGGCGGCATCTGCATGGCCCAGCATGCTTTGTGAGCGTGTGTATATAGCTCCTGTTTGTATTTTTTAATGTAGGTACCTCTTGTGCAGAGTATCCTGTTGTCGCACGTTCCTGTAACTGTGGTTGTACTCGGTTCTTGCCTCATGCTCGCATGTCTTAGGGATCGTGTAATTACCAGCTGTGTGTGTGCCTTACCATCCTTAGTGTAAATTCCTGTGTTTCCCTGTCATTCGTGACTTTTGTGTTATTGTTGCTTGTTGTGCGGTCCCTTTTAGGAGTAACATAAGAACAACTTTGTGTTCGCCTCTTGTAATTTTCATTCACCGCTGCCGCGATTCCTCAGTGTTTTCTGCACTTAAATACAGTACAATTTTGTACATAAAATATAGCATATTGTAGTTTTGGTGATGCATCTCGGTGGTTAATTTTTGGTATTTTATCATAAGCTTCAATGAGTCTATATTTGTCAATGTGAGAAAATATTTTTCCTGTCACATTTTCTGTGCACGCAGCATTAGCCGCGGGTAGCTAGCCAGAAGCAGACCTTAAAGCAAAGTAAAATAAAATAAAGTACAAAAAGAAAAATTTTAGTAGTTTTAATTTATTTCATGTTTTGTCATGTATTAAAGACCCAAAACGAACACTGTAAGCGGACTACTTGATTACTATAAACAGTATTTGTATTGGAATGATTCTGTGCCAAGCTTTTTGATCCATATAAGTGGTTGATCGGTATAAGCGGATTCCACTGCATTTGCTTTAACATACATTCAGCTGTTTGTTTACAGAGCTCAGCTTCATTTAGGGGTTGAACCCCTAAAGTATTAAAACTCTAGTGATTAAACTTCTGTGTCAAGTTGTGACCTGAAGCCACAAATAAAAATGTAAACCACCCAAAAATTAATTTGACACAAAAAACAATCCAGTTTGCCCTACTTTAACCAATTAATTAGGTCTTATGTCAGAACAAGGTGAAGCCATTACACTGGTCTTATCTCCTCCAGAGACAAGAGATACTTTTGTTGTCTGCATTTAAATACATGTCAAAAATATGTAGTATAAAGTAACTGTTAGAATGGGTCATTATGAGTATGCCAGAAAAAGGTAATATGTTTAAAATCTATTTTAAAAATATGGAACCACAGCAAGTACACAGCTGTTAACACTGGGTCAAAAGAAGTAGAAAAGGCAAAGTGAGATTTCCCTCAGCGCCACAAGGCCTGCAGCACTCTGCATAGTTCCACCTCTTTAAGCCCACTTTCATGTCATTAAGGCAGGGGATGGACAGACCAAGCAAGCCTTGCAAGCTGTGGACATAAAGGCAATGCAGGAGAAGCACAAGGACAATTAGACTGGAAAAACTTCACCAGACAGGACAAGACATAAAATTAAACTGTGCTAACAACTAGATCGATGAGATACAGGTCAGAAGTTGGCATACACTCATCAAGGGCAGGAAAGTCATTTTAATTTTGGGCTTTTAATGATTTATTTGATGCATTCCTTTTCCAGAGTGGAATAATTATACAACATACATCTTCAGTGATTTTTTTAAAAATAAAAATTGGGTGCACAATTTTGAATATATTTTGGATTTTCTGCAATCCACACTTGGTCAAAATTATACACACTATATAGGCTCAAATATATACATATACCCCCTCTAATATTTGGTTAAATGTCCCTTAGCAAGTTGTACCTCGACCAGACACTTTTGTAGAACTCAGTGGTGACCAGTCGGCAGGACAAGCGGGGAAGCAGGTGAGAGAGCCGTGAATATGGTTAAACGGGGTTTATTTCAGGACTGACTGGATGACAGGGGAGCACACAGCTAACTCACGTCAATGACAGACCTAGACAGACCTAATATACACAAGACAAGCCAAAAATAACAGGAGACAGGTGATCGCAATCAGGGTAATACATGTGGGTAATGAGGGGGCGTGACACACAGGAGGACTGGACATGCGGGTCATGACAGAACCCCCCCCTCAAAGGCCAGACGTGCACCAAGGGGAGTGGCGGACAGGATGAGACCGGGAAAACAGGACCTGAAAAACAAGAGCAAAACATTACCGTGGCACAGAGAACAAAACAGAAGCACAAAACAAGCAGAGGGGCAAAACCCAGGACAACACCTGACACAGGACAGGAAACATGGACGGACAGACAGACCAGTAAGGGAGACACAGGGGGAACAGAAAATGGAGGAACAAAAGGATCAGGAATGAACAAGGGAGACACCGAGGGGTGAGGAGCAAAGACAGGAGGGAACTAGGAGGGAACAGAGGAGACACAGAGGCAGGAGGTACAGACACAGAAGGCAGAAAGGAGAAGAGTAGAGGGACAAGGGGAGCCTGAGGGAACTCCAGCGGGCGAAAGGCGGCAGCCGTAGGGGCCGCAGGTGACCAAGTGGCCAAAGCCGAAGGGACCCCGGGCGACTGTGAGGCAGAAGCCAGAGGAGACAATGATGGGGCAGAGGAGGAAGCTGGAGGGACTAACGGAGGAGCAGAGGAGAAAGCTGAAGGGGACACCAGCGAAGGCGAGGAGGGAGTGGAAGTTGCAGCAGGCGACAGCACAGCCACAGCAGGCGGAGGCATTGTTGGGCGACGTGATGGCCAGCTGGACAGGTGGGACAAGCATGTCAGGCTCAGGCGGAGGCGAGGTTGGCGCTGGAGCCCCGGGTATAGCTGCAGGAGGATGTGGTACTGCAGGCAGGACTACAGTAGGAACCCCAGGCCCAGCAGGAGGCGGGACTACAGCAGGAACCTCGGGTGGAGCCACAGCAGGGGTCATGGGTGTAGCCGGGACCTTTGGTGTGGGCAGAGCTACAGGCGGCGCTGCAACCATAGGCATGGGCGGAGCCATTGCAGGGACAGCTGGCGAGGGCGAAGCAGGAGCCGAATGAGGTTGCAGGCAGTGCTGGGATCTCTGAGGTAGCAGCTGACTTAGGCTGTGCCAGTATCTCAGGTGTAGCAGCGGGTGGAGCCAAAACAGGAACCACAGGCACAGCAGGAGCCTCAACAGGAGCCTTGGGCGGTGTAGCAACCACCGACTCGGGACCAGCAGGGGGCACCGCAGCAGGAACCTTGCTGGGCGTCGTGGTAGTCGCAGCCGACTCAGTGCCAACAGGGGGCGCCACAGGAACCACCGACTCTTTGCCAGCCGGAGGCGCCACAGCCAGAGTCTCGCTGGGCGCAACAATAGCCGAGACAGCAAGCGTAGCTATGGGCGGCACCGGGACAGGCAGGACAGGAACTTCTGGCACCGGCGGGACAGGCAGGTCCATTATAGCCGCCAGGCGTTGCCCCTTTAAGAGCCTTGGGAATCCTGGGAATTGCATCCCAGATGGCCCTAGCCCCCCTATTTGACAGGCGCGCCACCCGGTAATGGTAGGCCTCCAATGGTGGCAGCTCTGGGGCCATAATATGGGCTTATCTTCTGCAGTGGGGGGGCGTTGCGGCGGTGATTCCCAGTGCGCATGGGGATCCCCCCAAGTCACTGGCCGGGAGAGGAGCAAGAGAGAGAGGCAGCTCCCAGGATGATCGTTAGGTGTTCTGCCGCTTTCTGTTCCCTTCTCCTTTTTTTCTTTCTCTGGCTGGGTCAGGTCAGCTGAGGCGGGGTTGCCTTGGAGAGGGCGAGCAGCTGGAGCTGCTTCTCTGTTACCCTCTCAATGAGCTGCCAGAGGTTCTCACGCATTTCCGCCATTACGTGCGCTTCCGTGAGCGGGGTTACCTCCTGATGGTGGGTTCCGCTCCGGCTGGCTACATCCTGTATTCCAGGGTCCTCTCGAACCTCCAGCTGGTGAAGCCAGTAAACCAACTCCTGCAGCAGACTGAGGCGCAGTCCCTCGGTCTGCTGCGGTGAATCGTTCAGGAGGTCTGTCACTCTGTGGTGACCGGTCGGCAGGGGGAGTGGGGAAGCAGGCGAGAGAGCTGTGAATACGGTTAAACTGGGTTTATTTCAGGACTGACTGGATGACAGGGGAGCACACAGCTAACTCACGTCAATGACAGACCTAGGGGAACAGAGTTGAACGTGGACTAATATACACAAGACAAGCTTAAAATAACAGGACACAGGTGATCACAATCAGGGTAATACACGTGGGTAATGGACACGTGGGTCATGACATCATCAACAAGCTTCTGGCATAATTCTGGCTGGATATTTGACCTCTCTTTTTGGCAGAATTGGTAGAATTCATTTAAATCTGTTGGTTTCCTGGCATGGATCCAAGTTGAGGTCGGAGCTTTGGGGAGACCATTCCAGAAGCTTAATGTTACAGTATCCTGCTTTATCCATTCCAAAAGCAGTTTTGTTGTGTGTTTGGGATCATTGTCCTGTTAGAACACCAAATTGTGTCAAGTGTCAATCTTCTACCTGTTGATTTGAGGTGAAGTTGAAGAATTTGGAGTTAATCCTCCTTCTTCATCATTCCATCCACTTCATGCAGTGCACCAGTACCACTGGCAGTGAAACAGCCCAAGAGTATGATCCTGCCACCACCATGCTTGACAGCTGGTACAGTGTTTATTGGTTTGAAAGCCTTACCTTCGCTCCTCCAAACATACCTCCTATCATTGTAGCCAAATGGCTCAAGCTTTGTCTTGTTTGACTATGACACTTTTCTTCAGAAGACATTTGGCTTGTCCATGTGGGCAGCTGCAAATTTCAGTCGAACTTGAAGGTGTTGATTTTGGAGCAGGGGCTTCTCTCTTGGTCGGCACCCTTTCAGTCCGTGAGGATGTAAAACTCGCTTCACTGTGGACAGTGACCCTGGTGTTCCAGCAGTTTCCAGTTCATGGCAGGCTTGAGCCTTGGTGGTTCCTGGGTTTTTCCTGAACATCCTAATCAATTTCCTTTCATCTGAAGGAGACAGTTTTGGTTTTCTTCCAGACCTGAAGTGGTGACACATCCAAATAACTTGTACTTACATACAATTGTTTGAACTGATGATCTTGTAATCTGCAGTTGTTTAGAAATGGCTCCAAAAGACTTTCCCAAGTTGTGTAAATCTCAACCTTCTTAGATCTTTACTGAGCTGCTTGGGCTTTCCCACTGTTCTGAGTATTGGTCAATCCAATGAGTGCTGTCAAACAAATCCTTTTTTTATGTTGGAACTACCAGCTGTAGTCAATCATGATCACTACTGAGAAGTTAATAGGCTTCGATCTTGTCAAGTTAAAGATATTCCTGAACCTTCAGCACCACTTAAAATATTTAGGTAAATGTCTTGTAATGGTGGGACACTAAGCCATGTCAAGAATGATTAGACAGTAGAGACGGTTCCAGGTTTCAACCACCAGATGGCGTTCATTGCACTTGAACAACTCAAATAGTACCTCTCTAGAGGCTCCCACTGTCAATGCCAACTTTACCAAACAGCACGACTAGAAATTAACATCCACCAATCATTTTGTGACTACCTTTAACTACTCTCAAGGGATCCCATCTGCATCAGGTTGCAGAAAACAGACGAAAGCAGGAAAAAGGGAACACATTTTGATCCTGATTACCTTTTTCCCCCTTCCTGTGATGTCAAAAGTTCACAAAAGTCACAGCAGTGAAAATGGCTGAACGGACACATGAAGAGGGGAAGCCAGTGCTTTTTGTTTATTTGGGGGGGCGGGTTCACTCTTCAGTCCGAACAATGTTCTGGAGGTCTCTAATTCGCTGGCTTTAAAAAAAAAAAAAAAAAAAAATATATATATATATATATATTTAATATATATACACATACATAGTACATATATGTACTATGCATGCATGTGTGTGTATATATATTTTTAAACACACACACATATATATAAAATACTGTAATAGATATATCATGTAGATATACCGTTATATTGTCATACTGTACTACACAAGAATTCCAAAAAACAGTTGCATATGTGTGCTGGAGTATATTGTATTTGATGTGTTGCTAATGCAATAGCTTGGAGAACACTTAAAATATATATATATAATTAGTATATTATGCAAAGTCAATGTAATGTAATATATAAAGTTTATTAATTATGCACTTTATATAGCTTCTAACATGTTTGTGTGTATACTCCCCCCCCCCCCCCGAGTAGGAATTAGTACTTTATTTATAGGTCCTGGATTTAAATGCAGTTGCTAACATCACCATCAGAAAATAATTGTCCCTGTTTGCATGGCTCATCAAAAACAGTTTTCTAGTTCTGTGAAATGTCATTTGCGGTTCTAAGAAAAAGCATTTTACAAAATTATTGTTTTACAAAGTTTAGAAAGTAAGAGTAACGCGTGACCCTGGCCAGTGTGACATAAAATCCACCCAGTAACATCTAACCATAATTCTACCTTCACATAAGCATGTTTAGGGTGCCCCCTAGTGGTTTCCAAACCCATTAAAAATAGTAACTTCATAACGAATCAAAATGCTTTTTTCTTTCTCAGTTCAGTTCCCTAAGATAAACCAGAACATTCTTGCAGAGGTCAGACTCATTATGGTTCCGTGTGGAGGAGTAAATTAAACTTCAGCTAACCTTTGGAAAGCATTTGGCATGTGTGAGGTGGGTATTAAAATGCACTCAAGTTTACACATGACCTGTGCAGAAAACTCTATGGGTTTTTGAGTTTTCTCAGAGAGTTTTCTGTTGTGTGATTGCCTATTAGTAACGTGAACATGGCTGACTGGGCGTCCTTTACACTCACCGCCACATTATCTATATAAACTTGTGAGGATCGTTGTGCGTCAAATGATGTGGATTTCATAAGTCATTTCATTTCACTGTTAACTCTCATTGCTGTCCTTTTTTTCCCTTCTGTTTCTTGTTATAGATCCATATTAGTGAATAATCGCAGTTCATTTAAATTTTACAGACCTGCTTTTTTGCTAGAGAGTTGAGTATATATGGCTCTGAATTGAAACTTCAGCTTTCTCCATGGTGCCCTCTGCCTGTGGTTTGCCGCAATGCAGGTAGTAGAGATGGATGCAGAGGAAACTGGAAATTGGAAAGTGAAAGTGAGCAGAAGATGATGTTAAATCGAGGACTGGTAATTGAGAACTGACAGTAAGGGGCATTCTAAAACGCTTAACGTGAAAATGCTTAATGTGGTTTAATCGTGTACCTGTGGTATGCTGATTGTTCTGTTTATAAAATAATATTGCCTGCAATACCACTTCACACCATTAGGAGTGTTGTTGACTGTAGTGAACAGCTTTGGGTGTAGTCGCTTTCTGCAATGCTAATGAGGAGCACCTGTGACTAGGATTGGGGACGCCTGTTGAGGGGTTTCTTGTAGAGAAACTTTGGGGCGCTGGAGCGGCTGTCAGCATGTGGGGACAGAAACTGTGGTTTTGTCTGTTGCCGGTGGTAGGCCGGCCGTGGGTGAAGATGGTTAGTTGGGGGGTGGGGGGTGGTAATGCTTTGAGAAGGATAGGAACTGTGGTTTTAAAGGCTGGCAGCGAGGTACAGCGTGTTAAAACGAGCCCCGTTGGTGGAGGAACCTCAATTTCCCTTCCCTGGAGAATGCGGGGAGGCAGGGTGTGCTTCTTTCCTGGGATTAAATCGCTTTTAATGTTGTATTTTCGGAATAAATGGGAGTGTGGGTATGTATGAATTTTATCCCCGGATTACGGTTGAGTAGGAGGACGGGGTTAAAAGGTGCATCGGGAATGAATGTACAATTGGATTTTGAGTGGGGGGTGAAATTGAAGTTGTAACATTCCTGGTGAGATGTGTGTGAAGGGGCTGTAATCCGGGGAATATTTAATAAAGATTTTCTGGCGTCTGGCGTTTTCTGGCGTCCTTATTTGGCTGGACCTCCCCAGCACTATTAAATTAAAAAGGTGGTGGCAGCGAACTTTGGCAAGGCGCTCTTAGCGAGCACACTTGTTACATGACTTTTGGGGAAGTTCGACAAGTGTGGTAGAAAACCCTCAGAAGTTCAGAGAGCGCGAGCGCAGGCTGTGAAAGTAATTATAGCTGTTCCCCAAAAAACGCTTTAAAAGTTAAATGTGATTACTGTGAGTGATATCAATCGGCCATACACCAAGTTATCACAGTACCAAAACAGTGACTCATAATCACCAAATTTCTCAAAGACGTATCTGGTCATCAAGACTTTCACCTGTAAAGAATCAAAACCAAAATGCTAGGAATATGCACTTTCTCACGTTAAACTTCCTCTCTCCATTGACACCCATTATTAGAAAAAAGGCATTAAAAAAGACTAATAAATAGTTATTGCATCGGAGGTGGCTAATGTAGCAGTTTTTTAGTCGGCATAAGGGGCGAATGTTGTTGCTGTTACACCTCACGGAGTACGGTCTGGAGAGAAGGGCATGACAGGCCGGACCGGCGAGCAGGGCAAGACAGGGAGCAGGGCCAGGCGCGTCCGCCAAAACGGGCAGTGAAGCGGCTGGCGGACGGTCTTCGTGCCTCCGCCTAGGCAAAATGGCGGTGACATCTTCCGCGAACACTGCCGGGTTGAGAATCGGACGGGGATTCTCCGGACACGTCAGTGGCAGAAATATAGACGGCCCCCAGACAGACCACATGCGCGTCCTCCCATCTTCTGTTTCTCCGCTTCTTCCTGCAGCGCTTTTCGGCGGTGAAGCCAGGCACCCCATGAGCCGGCTTCGGTCGCCAGTCCGCCTCCGGCCAGTACAGGCTGGGGTCACAGAACGCATAGTTCTCCGGGATCATCCTGGGGATTCTGGAAAAATCATCCCTCAGCCGGGTATCAGGCGAAGTGCCTGGTCTTGTTTTGGGGAGTCCGGTCATTCTGTTACGCCTCACGGAGTACGGAGCAGAGAGAAAAGCGTGGGAAACGGGTAGTCGGGGCAAACACAGGGTTTAATAGGCGCAGGACCAGCAGGGACAGGCAAAACACTGGGTGACATTACAATGACCGGACTGCTGGCAATTTGGGGTTTACTTCTGTGGACGAGAGAGTAGCCTCCCTTCGCTTTGGGGTGGGGGGGACAGGTCCTGACTGTTGTTTGTGCTTATGCGGCAAACGGCAGTTCAGGATACTCACCCTTTTTGGGTATTCTTGGAAGTCCTTGGAAGGTTGTTGGAGAGCGCTCTTCCTGGGGACACTCTTGTTCTGCTGGTGGATCTCACTACTCACGTGGGCAGTGACTTTGAAACCTTTGAAACCTGACGGGGCATGATTGGGAGGAACGGCCCCCCGATTTAAACCTGAGTGGTGTTTTGTTGTTGGACTTCTGTGCTCGTCACGGATTGTCCATAATGAACACCATGTTCAAACATAAGGGTGTCCATACTGTATGTGCACTTAGCACCAGGACACCCTAGGCCGCAATTCGATGATCCCCTTTGTAGTCGTGTCATCGGACTTGCGGCTGCATGTATTGGACACTCGGGTGAGGAGAGGGGCGGAGCTGTCAACCGATCACCA
>JAABNX020000221.1:0-11785 GCA_015163995.2 Mormyrus lacerda | reverse complement strand
AGTCAGAACTGAAGGCATGAACCCTTTTTTCTCATCCACATACTGCACAAATGGCTTTCTATAGTCAGGCACCCCCAAAGCTGGGGCTGACATTAACGCCTGTTTCAAATCAATCGGGGCGTCTTCAGCTTCAGGCGTCCACGTCAGTCTGTCTGTCAGTCCTAGCCCAATTGTCAAATCAACCAAGGGCTGCAATAGCCAATCATGCCTAGAACTGAAAGCAATTGCTGTTTAGTCTCTGGTTTGGGCATCTCTTGTATGGAGGCCACTCGATCCGGTCCTAAGGACCTTCCTTCGCTTGTCAAAACATGTCCAAGGTATTTAACCCTTTGTGACACCAGCTGCAGCTTTTCTTTGGAGGCTTTGTGCCAATTTTTCACTAAGAAGTCTAATATAGCTATAGTGTCCTGTTTACAGGACTCACGAGTGTGAGAGCAAAGCAGCAAATCATCCACATACTGTACCAGTATGCTGCCCCCAGGCGCTGTAAAAAAAATTTTGCCAGCTCTTGCCCATACAAGCTAGGTGACTCTGTGTAGCCCTGGGGCATCACTGTTCAGGTCCACCTCTTCCCCTGAAAGGTGAAGGCAAACCAGTACTAGGAATCTGGATCTACTGGGATAGAAAAGAAAGCATTAGCCAGGTCAATAACAGAGAACAATTTAGCCTATGCTGGTATGGAAGCTAAAATCGTAATTGGATTGGGTACAATAGGAGCTCTGAGATATATGGCTGCATTTACACCCCTCAAGTCTTGTACGAACCTCCAAGTACCATTTGCCTTTTTCACAGGTAAAATAGCCTATTCTCCAGTCAATTTGCCTATTTCCTTAATAGCCCCCCTTTTCACCAGATCTGCATGTACCTATCTCATTCCCTCCTCCGCTTCTCTAGATAAGGGATACTGGGCCTGGTGAGATCGAAAGTCATACTTGGGGTGGACCACCAAAGGCTCAGCTGACACAACTCGGCCAAAATCATTTTTCCCTTTTGCCCACAAGCAATCTGGTATTTCTCCTAACCAGTCTGGCAGAGGATCATCCACTCATCCACCTTCCTTCCTTCACACGCACCCACTCACTCCTTTTCTCACAGTCTGCGACCCAGGGTCCTAAATCCTTCCATTCTAATGACCCCTTTTTCCCATATGATACACGGGGGACCAAACCTCTCACATACCACTACTGCTGACAAACGGACAGATGAAGCAGATCTGTCTTCTGCCACATAGAGGTAATCAAGCACAGTCTCTCTCAGTTCTCCTGCATCCTCAAAATCCTTTATCCACTCAGCTCCTCCTTTTCCAGAAAACTGAGCAGTGCAATGCAATCTGTTAGGCTGTTCTTGTCCTTCATGGATACAGTCTCTCAGGATTGTGTCATCCACTAGCCACCAAGCGGCAAAGTTATCCTTCTCCGACAACCAAAACTGTCCCAAAGCCTCTGGTCACTGTGAAACCGTCTTCCCCCATTTCCATGGAGAAACTCTTCCTGTTTCACAGAAGGCTGTGGCATCAGTCCCACCTCCCCCCCTTCTTCAGCATCAGGGGCAAAAGGCTCAGCTCTCCCCAAAGGAGGAGGGACATAGGCAGGAGGACGAGGTGCGGGTGGCGGCAGTGGAGGAGGGGACACTTCAGGCAGGACCGGACACAGGAGATCTGAATTAGGCTTTTTCCTCTTCTCAGCACCGGCATCAGGCGGAGAAACAGCAGCGGTCGGATCGGCCCCCCTTCCTGCTCTGCTAACCATCACACAGCTTTCCTTATCGCTCAGCTGCTCTCTAGGTTTCCTAGCTCTCATCAAGGCCACAGACTTCCGCCGAAAATAATATTCTGGCTTGTACATTCCCCTGTTACAGCAACCATGTCCTCTCCTTTCCAGTATTGTTTCACAGCATTCTAGCTCCAGTATGTTTAAAGTGCCTTCCTTTGGCCATCTACCCCCAGTCTGACGATGCCAATTTCTACAAGCCTTCTTTAGTCTCAGGCCAGTCACCTGTTCCATTATCTGCCTTGGGGATGGTTTCCCCTTTTTTATATTTCCGCATTCTCTCTCCCTCTGAGGCCCTTTCAGGAGGGTGCGCATGTTTGCTTATTTATCCTATAACAAGCGGCGTTGAACACAGGACCCATGAATTATCTGTTCTGACCCTGATATCCTACAAACTCCCCTGCTCAATATGTATACAGTGAGACTAAATATATCGTCCTCCATGACCATATGTGTAACATAAAACACAACAGCACACAAGACAGGTCACAATGAGGGTGAGAGGGGTAATGATTTACACTATACCTTTATGCATATATTTATTTAAATGAACATAGGACAGAGAATTAAGACAATAGTGTAGGACAGAATAGAAGGACCGTATGAAAATGTCACACAATTCGGATATGGCCCCTTTTTGCCGAGGAGGGTCAGAAGTTGCGCAGATACCAGTGCTGAATTCGGCACAACACCGGACATACAGTAGCAATGTAAAAGTAACGCCAAACAAGAGCGTGAAAACACAATAAACGCATTTTTCAGACATACCCCTAGCACAATTAAGAACGCCACGCACATTATTTCTAACATGATATTTTAAGATCATACATGACATCACCATGCACACAATAATGACACGGTACATGATAAATACACACAGCTAGTTACACTTGGCATGTATCCAGCATGCCGCCGTGCTGCCCGATGGGTACCCCCAGTGCGAGGTGAATTACTATTCTTCATAGTTGCATATGCAATATAATGAACAAGGGGTAGAATGCGCAATGATTTCAGTCACTGTACTAGGTTTATATTTGCATTATTTGGGGTTTTCAAGCTCAGAAGTGTCAAGCATCCAGCCAGTAGAATCTTGGGGAGACAGCATGGTCCAGCACCCTATGGCAGTATTTCAGCCCTACGCTGGGTCCCACACGCCAGTTCATTTTTCTCGTGAGGATTATCTTCTGGGACCAGAAGCACCAAACGCGGCCAGTTAATACTGTACAATGTAGCGACTCTTGTCATTTTGCCTGCACTGTGTGTTGTGATGTCTTTAGCTTCCCGTGGACCCTCTCACTTGTTGCACATGGCGGTTAAATAAAAACAACTGAGCTTTGTAAGGGTGACGACCAGTGTAAGTTCAACTATGAAACACTTTAGCACCAAGTGCATAATCATTGACCTGTGATCGCCCTTAAAACAATTGCCTTTTTACTAAAATACTTCATCAACTTTGAATATACGTCATAAAAGGTACGGAAAATCTGTACATTACAAAAGCATTAAGACATAACTCGGCATATTGAAGGCAGATATAGAAATGAATTTCAATGCAATTGAAAAATTGTGTAAGACAGTTAATGCACAAAGCTCTCCAGACAACACAGGATCAAATTGTCTGTAGCGGTCATATAGCTGTTCCTTCTGACGATGTGTGGATTGCTCTGAGGCAACAGCAATTTCGGCCAAAGCGTTGTATACGTTTATAAAATTAATGTATGGCAATTAGGTTCAGCGTTAGCTGTGGTGGGGGCAGAGCAAGAAGGCAGTGATGTCAGTGCAGTGACCTGTGAAGATGGAGATGAAGATTATGACCTGCTACAGACACCACAGACAGAAAATATCATTAAATTTAATCTTACACTTTCTAAAGAAAAATGGAGAGCCATTTTACCGGACAGTCACATATCAGGATATCAGTAGCAACCGTGGGAACGTGGGAAAGAATATGTCATCCTAAAGCGAGGGACATAGACACGCATGTTAAATGAGCAGGTATGGAATAAAGTGAAGTGTGCCTGCACTCTTGTTTTTAAAATGGCAAAGGTATATCCAGCATCACTTCCAAAATTTTTGCCAATCGAAGCACACTGCAAGGAGTGCAAAGGCAGACTTCTCATTCACTAGTCAAAGAACCCAAATCAAATGAATGTGCTCTCCTCCACTGCATTCTACAAGATGTTAACGAGACACTGCATAGTTTCAAGTCAAAGAGACAGTTAATGGGAAATCTGTGTGCTGAAGTGGAAAAAAAAATCCTTGTGAAAGTGGAATACAGCCAAGTACCCGGCCTGAAACTGAAGCCAACAAATTGATGAGATTTGGTGACCCTGAGCCCAGTCATTTCTGCAATCTGACTACACTCTGGAAAGCCGAGCAGGAAAGAAAAGATGAAGAGCTTTGACACAGAGATCCTGTGCGATCACTTCAGCTTTTAAAACACTGTACCTCACAGCAGCAGCATTCATGACATTGGCACAGATACATTTTATTGCCATTATTGGAGTCCATCTCAGATGCAGCTGTATAAATCCCAGCCAAAGCAGCAGCACTGTTTGCTTCGATGCCACGGGATCTACTGTGAAAAAGCTGAAATTCCATACAGCATGTCAGGACACATTTTTCTTTATCAAGACAGTTTACAATATCACAACTGATAAAACATGCAGCATACCAGTGGTACAGATGCTATCAGAAAAACACGATGCCAATGCAATAGCATCTTGGTTTTCCGAGTGGCATCATGCAGGGGCTCCAATCCCCAGAGAGGCTGAGTGATTTCTCCCTTGCTCTTCTTGGTGGCATGGTGAAAGCCTTCACTCACTGTCCAGACCTCAGGGCATACATCAATGAAAGTTTTGGATTTGCCAATTAGAAACCAAATTTCAAAACTACCAGTTAGCTTCATTAGCGCAGATGTTGCTCACTGCATAAAGCTCAGTCGATGGCAATGCCTGAGGAAAAAACCCTGCAAAGTAAGAATTTGCCTTGCATGGCCAAGTTTTTACAAGCAGGGATACTGGATGATGCACATCAAATCATTTACTCAATTACAGTCATGGCTCTGAGTGAGACTGAAGGGCACAATGAAACAGGACGTCCTGTAATGGCAGAAATGAGCAAAATTTATCGAAGAGCGAGAATTGCAGAAGTGAGTGCCATCTATCCTGACAAGAAGGATGATGAAATTGAAGAAACAGAAATGGACAATTTCACAGAGCCATCTCAGACAGACATGAAAGACTGGGTTACAAATACCACTGAGAAAGCCAAATTGACAATTGTGGACAATGGTGACAGGGACAATCTGCACTTTCTTCCAGAAATAATTCCTCATTTATCAAGAATATCTAGTTACGTCTCTTTGTGGACAAGCATTATGGTCCCAATATATAAAAGTGCGAAACTCACTGCAAGCACAGCCGGCATTGAAGCTGAATTTAAGGAAACATGAAAATTTCCAAAGCAACCAAATTGTGCCACAGGGTCCTCTCACAGAGACACAACTAGTACAGTGTCAGAGGAAGTGATGGAACATGAGGAGTACCCATCAACTGAAAACTGGAGAGGTCTTGGAGTGCCACCAAAAAAAAGAAAGCACCATGTTCTGAACGGCTACATGCCGATACATCTGTCACATGGAAAAAAAGCCAACATTGGACTGCTGTAAAATGGAAACTGCCTGACTCAACCAGTAAGAACACAAGGAGAACAAATAATTGTGAAAAATACCTGTCCATTTGATTCATTCTGCCAGGTACTCTGTTGTGCATACTGTGACAGCGAGACCTTCAGCCAGTTTGTCGGCAATTCTGGCAAGTCCACTGAGGTTTTTGAACTTGTCCAGCACATTGTTCAAAAAGGAGTCACCATATTTACTGCGAACAAACATCTTAATGCAAGTTCACTTCGTTAGTTTAAGTCTCCTTTAATATTGATCTAAGATGCGTGTGGTTTCACTTCCATGGATTACTCATATGACCACACCAGCATGCCAAGTTTCATTAAAATCTGTGATGAGGTCCAAAAGTGTGATGGAGTCTCCCGCCTGAGGAATGTTAAAATTTTAATGCCATGTAGAACAGAACAAAGTCTGATTTTTGAAAAATTGTTTAATTTTGTTTGAAAAACAAAATTAAGTTACATGACGTTTGATAAAGAATTAAATATTACTTGATGTCTGGTAAAGGAATTGTCACGCCCAGCTCCGTACGATCCTCATGTGCTGCGCCCACGTCGCATTGTAATCGCCTATTGCTTATTAAGTTCTTCTGTATTTAGCCCATGTCTGTCAGTATTCCCTAGTTCTGTCATTGATGTTAAGTCGCTGTCTGCTCCGTACCTCGGAAATAAACCCGTGCACTTGTGGATCCTCGCCTTCCTGCCTCGTCATTCCCCGCGATCGACAGGAATAAGGCTCCCTTGAACTTAATAAGGCATAAAGTTAACCTTTGAACCGCTGTGGACAAACGGAGACACTCCTGCCAGGGACTTGCAGCTTTTTCCTACTGTGCATATTAGTGTTAATACTATAACTGAGTTCGGAATAGTAAATGCACTGCAATACATTTTAGCTTAGTGTTGTTTCCCCCTCTACAAAATACGTTTTGCAACGACACCATTTTTTGAAAAAGGAAACTGTGAGCATTATAAGTGTGGCGGAGTGGTCTACAATACCCTTTTTATGAATAGTCGACTACGCCACCCCGAGGACACTGCTCCCAGGGACAATAACAACCCAACGCACCAATACGGCACACAGGTTCGATTCACCGGAAAAGGGCCAAAGACGTGAATCAGTAAAAGTTATTACATTCAGTGGGAGGTTCCATTATCCATACAACACACAATAGAGCCAAAACCCCTTTTGGCTCCAAACCCCTGCAGCAAACCACACTGGATAAAAGCACAACTGAGGTCCCGCCCAGGAACTCCCCATGGGACAGACCTCCGTAGGTACTTCACATGAGCACCGACAACCACACGTGCTTGGTGAACTAAAACCAGTGACTTATACTGCACATGCACACGGGTGAGGCCCATCACCAGCCAGGAGGGTGCCAGTCAAGGCTACTAGCCCTGAAACACAGGAAAAAGAGACAGGACACCAGGTTAGTACATCAGCTTTCCGTTTCCCCGCAATGCCCACCCAAAGTTCAAATACAAAATCACAGCACTCAAAAACCAAAAATACAATCAAGCCACACAATATAAAAATCAAACCAAAATAATAATATATATATTATATAAAAAATACAAAATCTTGAGGCAGCATATGGGCGATACGCAGAGATCGGCACCACTCCAGAAAGCTCTATTATTGCAATATTCTCCCCGTGTGCACGTTCTCCCCGTGTGCACGTTCTCCCCGTGTGCATGTTCTCCCCGTGTGCATGTTCTCCCCGTGTTGTCTCCAGTTTCCCCCCACAGTCCAAAGACATGCTGAGGCTAATTGGAGTTGATAAATTGCCCATAGGAGTGCTTGTGTGTGTGAATGGTGTGTGAGTGTACCCTGCGATGGGCTGGCCCCCTGTCCAGGGTTGTTCCCTGCCTCGTGTCCAATGCTTCCGGGATAGGCTCCGGACCCCCCGCGACCCAATTGAATTAAGCGGGTTGGAAAATGGATGGATGGACTAGCAATGAATAACCCCACAAATATCCTTGATATACCTACTGCCAAACAGAAAACTTGCAACGCTGCTGGTCATGTAATCTGAACGTCTCTTCAACGGCATCAGTTGATCCAAAGGTAACAATGATAAATTGTTCGAAATTTTTCGGCCAGGATAACTAAAATTTACACTAAGTCAAAATTGCCTAAGAGACATGCTGACACCATGTAATTCCATGTATGTAGTGCTACATACGAAATGCATATGGGTGTTAGCCGCTGAGAATCTGAATTTATTCAGCACAATCTTGAAATGCGGTATCTGGCTGGCGGGGTGGCTAATTACGTACAGCTTTATCGCGGAGTCATCAAACGCTCCACCTTCTGTTAACATGAGAAACAGGACCATTTTTAAACGGCATAATCTATTGAGACCGGTTTGGAGGCAAGTCGGGGGCTAACTTAACGGAGTCACGTGCTCATGTGAGACCAGTTTGGTTGAAATCGGAAACATATGGGAGGCCAACTTCACGCAGGTCATTCAGGTGTCTTGTCACTAGCCTTGGGTGCATTACTTATGTTATCCAGCAGATGCCAGTGTTAAATTTCGAATTAGTGAACGATACTAACCGGTGGTTTCAAATGTGTTGCTGCTTTGTAAACGTTTCGCCCAGTAATAGAACCCGAACCATATACTTTAAAATGCCGCTTCCTCTCCTCCAGTTTTTGTATTTGTTTAATTATGCCAGCCCAAGTCAGCTTAACAAAGGTCCATTCTAGTCATGATCAATTAAGACATTAGTAAAATTGCAAATCAAGCTACATTTAAGTGAAACCCAATTTTTAAAAAATATATACATCCAGGGGTTACCACCCCCTCTCAAAGGAACTGGCAGTCTTTGGATTTTCGTGCATTAATAAAGGGGGCTTAAAAATGTTTAGTCACTGGGCTTTTTCAAAATTGTGCTCTGTTGGAGTACGCCATCTCCACCTGGTCCGTTGATCAGAAGAGATTCACAGCTGAGACGTGGAGAAGTTACAGGTCCAAGTTTATTCTCTGAGTGATTGCAATCGGGAGCGGCCGTATGACATACATTAAGCATGTACAGTATGAAGCTCAACCATGCTTGACATTTGTTCTAGTTAGCTGGTTAGGCTTCCAGAAGGATAAGTACTAATGCAGTTACAGGTTGATGGTTTACCTGCGAAGCATTGCTGCTTGTAGCACCTCCACCAATGCCTTTCCATATGTCCTCCTCTATCTACCTCTCTGGGCATAGATGGGTCATCAGCGGGGGACCACCAGTCATTGATGTTTCGCTCCTTTAACCCCAGTACATCTCATGGGGGCGGAGCGATGACTGGGATTCCCCAGCCACCCCCTACTGATGCCCTAGGTATTATTTGACCCCCAATCCCTATCCTTTCTTCTCAACCACAGCCAAAAACTGCCCTTCTCTGCTTCTTCTGCCAGCTCTTTGATGGCTCTCCGACACCTCACTCCTGAGCATCCCATGTCTCTAAGGAGGTGCATTGTTGAGGTTCCAACGAAGCCCCTACATCCCACTTCGACGATGTACAAGATAGCTTTCCAGCCAGCCTCCTTACAACTCTCCACCAGATCCATATACTTGGAATGCTTCTGTTCATTAGCCGCCTCTATACCCTCCTCCCATGGGACTCTAAGCTCCACTAACAGAGTAGTTTTGTGTGGTTCAGACCACATGACTAGGTCTGGCCTGAGGGACGTCTCTACAATTTCCCTGGGGAATTGGAGCTGCCTCCCCAGGTCTACCCTCATGGTCCACTCGCTGCTAGGAGAGAGAATACTTAATGTTACTTTCTGGCGAGGGGGGATGATGGCTTCTCCAGCCCTTCTGAACAGAATCTTATCTCTCTGAGGAACAGGAAGTCTGATGTTGGCCTCCTGTCTACATGCTTCTGCCATCTGTGCTAGCTTCCTCAGCACCAGGTCATGCCGCCACCTGTAGCGACCTTGGGACAAAGCCACTTTACAGCCCGATAGAATGTGCTGAAGGCTCACATTGCGGGCACTGCAGAGTGGGCAGGTCTCCTCAGCACCAAACCACTTGTGCAGGTTTCTGGGACAAGGTAGAGTGTCATAGGTGGCTCTGACTAAGAAGCTCAGTCTAGCTTGGGGGATCTTCCTCTTTTTGGGCTTTCCGCTTCCTCCCTGTTCGTACTTGAGAGTCGGCTGCTCTCACCAGCTGATCAGTAGACTCCCTCAACTCCAACACCATCCGAGCCTTTTCCTGTTTGTATCCAAGACAGATGGATTTCAGTGGCAGTTCCAGTATGTTCCTACCAAAGAGGCCTACCTCCGACAAGCATCTTGGCAGTCCCAACCATTTCCTAATGAATGAGTTTGCTAGCTTGTCCATATTGTCTACCACTGACAAGGGGACTTCGCGCAACTTCAGCGACCACATGACCCTTGGGTACAACACAGCTTGGTAGCTCCATACTTTGTACTTACCGGGGAGCTGACTCTGGTTGATCCGAGCTAGGCCATCCCTAAGCTGTTTTTTCCCCGTTTCCCCCATCCTCCTGTCAGAGATCAGCTGTATAAGTACAGCCCAGACTCCGAACAGGATGATTTGCCAACAATGCTATCTGCTCACCACCCGCGACAAAGATGATTTTATCACTTCTGACCCCTTTCCTAATGGACAGGCTGCGCGACTTGGCTGGTTTGACCTCCATCCTTGCCCACTCCAACAGCCCGTCGATCCTTTTAAGCAGTCTGGTTGTACACGCTGCCGTCTGGAGAGTGGTTGTGATGTCATCCATATAGGCTCTCACCGGTGGAAGCCTCTGGCCTGAGGGCAGCTTCACTCCTCCGACCACCTTCCTTGCCCCAATCAGGATAACCTCGAAGGCTGCGACTAACAAGATGGGACAGATCGAGCATCCCATGGCAATGCCCACCTCCAGCTGTTGCCAGCCTGTAGTGAAGTCCTGATGGGAACAACACATCTTGAAGTCTTGGAAATACTTCGATACCAGCATTTTGGTCTGGTCTGGAATGTAGAAGAAATCCAACGCGTACTTAATAAGCTGGTGGGGGACAGAGCCATATGCCTTAGCAAGGTCTAGCCACACAACGGGCAGGTCGCCTTTCTCCTGTTTTGCTCTTTATCTGCTCCTAAATAACTGCAGAGTGTTCCACACAGCCTGGAAAGCCAGGCACTCCTGCTTTCTGGCAGCTGGTATCAATGTATCCATTACTCATGAGATAGCTGGTCAACCTCTTGGCCAGAATGGAGAAAGATCTTGCCTTCCACATTCAGTAGTGCAATACTTCTGAACTGGTTGTTAGCCACATTTGCCTCCTTTGGGATTAAGACTGTTGCTGCTCTTTGCCATTCTAATGGAATCAGTTCGTTCTTCCAGGCTACTCTCAATAGGTTCCAAAGATATCACTGAACCCCTGGGCAATACTTGTAGAGCTTGTATGGTATCCCATTTGGGCCTGGGGTAGAGGCTGCTCTTGTTTTCCGTACCACTTCCGCTACCTCGCTGAGCTTAGGCAGAGCCTCGTTGAACGGAAATGATGGAAGGGCTGGGCTGGGCTGGGCTGGGCTGGGCGGGGAACATACCCTGGTGACCCCAGTGGGATTATGCTCCCTGACGCAACTCTCAAGTTCTGGTTTTGTGCTTTCCACTTCTCTTGTCTTCTAGGAGTTGTCTCGCATGCTTGAAGGGATTTTTGAAGAAGTTGTTCCTCTCCTTTTTCCGCCTTCTACGTTTGCGGATGCACTCTGCCCTCCGGAGGCTGGCAAGGTTACTCTTCACCTCCTCCCACAGTGCTTTCAGGCCCTCTTATCTTTAGAAAGTGAAGACCACTTACGGTCTGTCTGCTCCCTCTGTCTCAATTCGGTCACCCTACCCTGCCGGCGCCAGTCAGTGCTTGTTTTGATTAGTTATAGCTTTTGTGGGAATGGTTCTATAAGGCTATAACTAATCATAGCATGTGGTTGACATGTAATATGTGACGAGACATAAGGTAGAGAGGGGGGGGGGGGAAGGCCCAAATGAGCTATAAAGGAATCAAGCTGATACATATGGTTGAGCTTCTTACTGTACATGCTGAATCAGGGTGTCCGTGGGGTTTTAAAAAAAAAGTGTTAAATTTGGTTTTATAGTTATTATTTTTAACAAAATAGGTATTTTTTCAGACAATGAGGTTTCCTATTTCGAGTGAAATTCTATCTGCGTTTGCGTTAGTTCATTTAAATGTAGGCTTTAGTGTTTCGAGAAGGGTCTGGCTGCAGCCACTGTGGAGCTCCACAGTAAGCGGAATCAATAATATTTTTATACATTTTACGAATTAACACAATTAGAACCATGTTTATTTCTCAGCATCATCAACAGTAACAAAAAC
>JAABNX020000220.1:0-15892 GCA_015163995.2 Mormyrus lacerda | reverse complement strand
ATTGCCTAACTCCCATCAGATGTCGCACACCCCTACGTCATATTGTTAACCGTAAGGACAAACCTAACGACTCTACAATAAGTATGAATATATACGGAAAAGACTTGTATTTACAATTTATTTAATTATTTTTCCCAATAAGAGTTAATAAATTTAAGTGGGAACATTTTATCATTTCCCCTCGTAACTGGTGGGAACTTGAAAGAAGAAGGAACTTCCTTTCTCTGTTTCTAACGGTTGACGTTTAGATGGTAAATTAGGTGTTTTGATAAACGCAGCGAGTGTAGAGAAGCACCATTGCATAAAGGATATATATATGTATATATATCCAAAAAAAGAAGTAGTTATAGCAGTTGAGTATAACGAGAATGTTCTGCAAATGAGTTAGCATGCTAGCAATTCTGTTGCTAACTTAGCATACCGCTTTGTTCATTCTGCGTATGTATTTATATAATTTACTTACCTATTATATGTCTTTTTACTTTCATTTTGTGTCGTTTGCAATGTGAGTTTTTTAAGTATATTCTGTAAGAACTTTTGTGTTTTTATAACTTTATTTAAATGTGCAGGTCAGGTTTTTTTCTTTCGCGCCGTTTGATTGGAGAAAAAGGGAAAGAAGAGATGGCGAGCCAGCCGGTGTTCCAGGCAATTCGGTTTCCCCTGTCTATCAGGAAATAATGTTTCCCCTAATATTAAAGCAAAGAGGTACATGTGAAATGTCTGAAAATCACTCAGGTACATTATTACATGTGAATACTGTATTGTTATTAGTACCGAGGCGCAGAGTTGCTGTACCTGTTTTAACAGGAGGGAACCAAATATCCTGGATGTCAGGAAATTATGTTTCTCCTAATATTTTGGCAAATATGTATGTGAGATGTCTGAAAATCACTCAGGTATACATTATTACGTGTGAATACAGGAGATCGTCACGCATAATATAGTCTTATAAGCAATGCTATACCATTTTCATCAAGAAATATCTCTATCCAGTGAATTAAATACTTTCATTTATTATCTGTAAAAACAAAAAAACATCGTTATGTTTCAAAATATATAGCTTGTTTACCTCAAGAGCTTTGTAAAAAGACATGAAAACAACAGCGAAACCATGTACAGATCAGCGTGCGACAGGGGAAACATAGGGAAACTGAAGGGTACATCCAGATAGGCAACTTTCATATTTGCTTGTGATTTAATTATATTTCTTTTAATGGTGTATATTGCATAAGTAACCTGGATACGTTTCTTTTCATTTCATATGCATTCTGTTGTTTTTTTAATTATTTTATAGGTATGTTACAAAAAAATGAGACAGTAAAATTAAAACCTTCAAATCATCAGGGAGAGTATAAAGAAACATAAATTTTGATACCAAAACCACCCCTCTATGTTCAGTATTAAGGAAGTTATGACAATATTCGGAGAATGGCTAATTTCCATGTATTGTCTTTGCATTAGAAGAAAACAAAAGCTGTGATCAACAAAAGTGAATTCCATGACTTAATGTTCAATAACTTCCTTGTGGGTTGAGATAACTGAATGAAACTTTCAACACATACAGAGAAAGTTAAAGAGAATCAGATAAGACACTAAACAATTAAGTAGGATATCTATTTCTCTTTTTAATTAGTTAATTAATAAACTAATTAGTGTGACGGACAAGGCTAAAGATGCAAAAACGCAGTGACATGGACCAGTATTGCATTTTATGACAAGTCACCAAGTACCAAATCAGACGACGCCATTTACGTCACGTGACCATGCGTCTGCCATTAACACGAAGTTCAGAGCAAAAACAGGCCGACAAAATCTATAATCATCGGTGCTATCCCCATTAATAATTAAAAAAAACACATATTCAAATGTTTTTTAGATATTTTTTATTACATATAATGCCCTAATTCCGGCTTTTGATAGTATTAAAGCAGTTTTATTTGTGCAGGATTTTGGGAAATTTTCATAGATTTCGTGTCCGCCATGACACTCAGTCAATCAGACAGGCGATCTTCGGAACGGTAAATAACTGTCTCGGATTCATTTGATTTTGATGAAACTTCACCAGTTTACAGAAAAAAACAATAGAAAGAGCGTCCACTTACCTTTTGTTATTGTCCAAAGCATAGATTTTGGTTTAGAACAGGTTGAACTTGATGAAAATTTTCGGTGCAAGCAAAAATGACAAACCGTATGATCAAATTGAAAAATTCGAATTCAAGGCTGAAGAGGGGAATCCTAAGTATGTCATAACAAGGAATCTCGCAGAAATAGCCAATCACAGACAGCACACTGCCCATTTTAGCTTGGAGTTACCCTGTGATGCACCTATATCGCATAGCAGTGGCGATCGTAGAAAATGGCGGCCAGGATTCCCGTGGATTGTAACATACCTATATTTTACATGCCACTGAATATCTCATAAATTAATATTGCAATACACTATGTTTTATAAATATAACCCAAACGTGTTGATATTGATTAAGCCGTTTATACCTCCTTACCGAACCTAGGAATAACCATTAGGATAATTTACTGACATACTCGTTACGTTATTTGGCGAACAAGGCAAGAGGTGCAAAATAGGCATTTTGTTTTTGTTAAAATTGATTGAAGTTAATTTGGGGAATACTTTATATTTTGAATACATTAACCCTCTATTGCATGATATATGAAATAATAGAGAAAAAAATATTTGTCCACATGTAGCACACTGAATAATTCAACACATAATTTACAAAAATAATAATAATAGGGGGAAGATTTAGGTATGTTACTTTGGAGCAACAACATGCAATAATAGTAATAAATACAAAAAGTGCAGTCTATTTAAAATGAATCTCTATATTTCATAACAAAACATTTTATAAAAGATTCAACACCAACTTCATTAAAAAAAACATTTGTACTGAAAATATAAGTTACTGTCAGGGATCATTTTTCTGTAGGTTTATTACCTATAAGCAACAATGCGCAACAAAGGAACATCTTCAACAGGAACATTTTTATACATTCATTAGGGTGATTAGATAATCCATGTCAGGGAGGACACTTTGAGCTACTTCGGGTTTTACAAACTAATTTCAAACTGAAAGGCTCCAGTGCTCGGCTAAATAATTCAACTCTTCTTGTGCTTTGACTGGTTTGTTTCTTTGACTATAAGACTCATCCAGCTGTTTCACATTAGCATTAGTGACACATGCATGATTATAGGAGACTGACCAATTAGCACACAGTGAAATCCACTTCCTTTCAATTGAAATGGTAATTTACAATTCCTGTCCTAGCTCAGAGTGTCCTCCCTGACATGGATTATCTGGTCACCCTACATTTATTCTCATTCAACCTTCATGTTTGGAAATCACACACTGGATACAAACTAATTTGTATTGTTTAAAACATTTTTTATGAACTAGTACAGAACAAACAATACTGGTGGATCATTCAATATTAACAGAGAAATCATGGGCACGAGTCTAACTCATCCTTTGGGTACTGTGTGAAAGGACAAGAAGCAGTTTTTGTCAGGAGTGTGACACAGACACACATCACATTTCATGCACTTGACCTTGATTATTCCATTGCATCCAGGATATTTACACCTCCCTCTGTTTTCACTGTAGACAGACCAGTGGTCAATGTGATCCAAGCGAACTGGGGCTGGGGGAACAGGTGCAATTGGGCCTCGTCTTCTTTTCAGGTCTAAACCTGCTTGGACACTCAGAGATGGCCATCCCCTCTTGCTGCAAATTGTGTCTTTTTTGCAGAGGCAGCATGCCACCTCAGTTTTGAAATCCATCAAGCTCAGCTGCTCCTTTTGTTGCACACCACAATTGGTGGAATCTGTTTTGTAGAGAAGCCAAGCTTCCACCATCACCATGTCCATCATATGGAAGAAGAGGCGAAGATACCATTTTTTGGAACGTACTTTGGTGCGATACAGTGCGATTAGGGAATCAAGGAGGTCTACTCCGCCCATGCTTTTATTGTAGATAGACACAATGTTTGGCCTTACCACCTCCACCATTTTTCGGGTCTTCTTGTCCCACCTCTTGACCAAAGTGGTGGGGTAGGCTGCTGCATATGTACTTAGCAAGTGGACTGAATGGTTATCATGCCACTTTACTGCTCTCAGGTTGACACCATCGTGTTTTGTTTCCTTCTCTTCAAAGGTCCCTCTTCCTTTTTCCTTCATTGTTTTGTCATCAGTAGAGGTGCAATTGGGCAATCTTGAGGATTTCACTGTTCAGAACACTATGGATTTTCATCCTCTCCAGTTGGACTTGTAGGTTGATGCCGCAGAACAAGTTATCAAAAAACAACTTGAAAGACTAGTTGGTGGGAATGACTGAACACAGCTTTAGAACTATGTTGCTACTGGCACCAATGTCCGGCTTCCCTTCAGTTTTTGTGATGGTTCCAGTGTAGACCTCAAAGTTGTAAATGTTGCCATGGCAGTCAGCAAGGATAAATACTTTTTGTTTTTTTTGGGATTGTATTGTTTTAAACTGCTTTTGCCTTTGAAAGGCATAATCTGCTCATCAACACAGAGCATTTCATGCATTGGAACACCATTGAAGTTCCTCTTCAGAGCTGTCAGGAGAAGATGGATTTTGAAGAACCTGCCATGCCCAGGCTGACCTGCTGGGATCTGCTCTTCATTGTTGCTGAATTGGAGGTATCTCTTGATGGTCTCCCAGCGATTGATGGTCATAGTGTCAGCGATGCAGTCCACCCTTGCAGCTGTGCTCCAGTACATCCGTGTTTTTGGAAAGTTGAAGACTGCAATGCCTTACTGTGCAATGCCAATGAACTGCTCAATTTCCTTGAAAGTAACGTTAAGCGGCTTATTTATGTCACACTGGCTGGCATACAAGTTGCTCTGTGTGACTATGTTTTCTGTTATGTCTTGTGTCAGGTTTCTGAAGTAGTCAATTAGTGCTTTGACCTTTGTGGCCTGAGGGAGCCTGGCTTTCCATTGGGGGACAGGCGGTATACTTTTTCAGCCATTTTTCCATGTGAGGTCCACGTTATTGGCTTTTAATTATACCTGTTCCTCTTCCTTCCCTCCACCCTCTTCATTTATTTCTTCAATGTCTCCATCTGGAGGCAACAATAAACACATAACAAGTAATAACTACCTCATGTTGATATTTGTTCTGGTCTAAAAAATTACTAATAATACCCTAGTATTATTTCTAATGGCTGGTTATTACATCATAGAATGCATTATACAATGCAAAAATTACACTGTGGGCTGTAAGGAACTTAAATCTAACACTCAACAATCAATTACCTGACTGATCGAACCCATCATCACTGACTCCCTCATTGACAGGTCTTTCCTCCTCATTCTCCTCATCACTACCATCTAGCTCATCCTCACTTTCATCACGTGGTAAAACCAAAACAGTATCCACTGCCTGACTCCTCTTTCTGCCATAGAATTTTTATGTGTTCATTGTCACTGAAAAGGATAATTACACAATTATTATATATATCTGGAAATATTGATTGCAAAGTGAACATTTGGAGTACACAGACACAAGCGCACATGCACATCTGAGTTGACAAAGTTACAAAATCTACGCTATGCATAGATGACTACCAGTAACTAAACTGAAAAAAGTATCATAAATATTAACAGTATTTAAACAAGGCATATACTGACAAATACTTTAATATTTCTTGTTATCCTGCCATCTGTGTGAAATATTGTATTGCTAACAAGCATTCTCATTCTACTGTTGCATGTTATTGCTTTGAGGCAACATAGCTATTTTAACTCTTTACAAAAGAAAAAATCAATGAAAACATAATTAGCAGAGTGAAATGAAATCAGAACTTACCCAAAATTGTGAAAATATTTTTTATTTTATGGAAATCCTCAAGATAATTTCACTTTTTCAATGTTTTGTGGAGCTGAAAAAGCATGGCTGCCACATGTGAGTGCGGGTTAGGTTTAAGAGATTATACTTCCTCCAAATGACAAATGAGCATTTTTATTGGTGTATGATTTATTGTGCCTGGGAAACTGAGGGAAAATGGGTATGTTACCCTGAAGCAACGCTATGCAATAGAGGGTTAAATACATTTTGGCATTGAATTACTACTAGCTGCACAAAATGGAGGTAGTTAGGAAGGAAAATATTAAAGTACCTAATGCTCTCTTGGTAAATGAACATGTTAGTTTGTCAGGTGATGAAGAAATTTTTGATCTATTGAGACACCATGGTTCTATAGCTAGAATCATCCCCGTTGACGATCTTGCTTTCAAATTTCACAACCACACCATTGTAGAATACCAGTATGGGTCTGCAATGGAATCAATCAGGCCCTTATTGCCTCTTAACTTAAAACCAACTCACCGCTTACTTACTTTGGCCCTGGACACTGTTTATTCTTCTGAGGAAAGTACTGATGCAACAAGTTCCTATCTTGTCACACTGAAAAACATTGCTAAACAAAGTGGTAGGTCTTTCAGGGACATACTGTCATGATCCGCCCCGTCCGATCCTCTCGTGTGCCACGCCCACCTCGTTACCTCGTGTTCCTGCCCCGATTGTGATCACCTGTGTCCTGTTAATCCCTGCCTAGCCTTTGTATTTAGTCCGGGTCTTTCCCCAGTACATGAGATCCGTCATTGTAGTGTTGCTGATGTTCGTGCCTGTCTTCCTGTCGTTCATAATAAACCCCGTTTCCCTGTCCCTCCGGCTCTGCTCGCCTCCTTGCCTGCTCGCCTGCCCACGAAACGTGACAGAATGACGGATCTCCACAACACGCTCCGTGCTACTGGGGAAGTTCTCCCCATGGAGCAGGAAGTAATCCAATGGATAAACCTGCTCGACAAAAAAGAGGACCCAGGCTTGTGGACAAGTGTTGGGACCTCCTTGATCGGAGGTTCCACACAGGTGAGGAACAGCGTCTTGGAGAGGTGCTTGAAAACCTCAAGCTGCTGAGGGAGAGAGCGGCCACCTGGCTGCCCCATCCGGGGTATGCCGCTGCTAAGCCACCCCCCGACTCACCGCCTGTCTCCAGTGAGGTGCCGAGCGTGACAAAACAGGAGCGGAGAAGGAAAAAGCGGCGCCGGGGGAGGCAGGAGAGTGCCCCGACTCTGTTCCTGGGATCCTGCACTCTGGTCCCAGCTTGGGAGGACACTGTCGTGCCAGCTTTCTCTGCATTGCCCACGGTTCCTCCCGCGGAAGAGAAAGCCGCCGCGCCCACGACTTCGCCCGCTGCGCCAGCGAACCCCTGCCCGTCCTCCTACCTCCCGCTGGCCGCACACCTGCGGTCGATGTCGCTGCCGCGCCCGCGGTTGATGTCCCTGCCACCACCGCGCCCGCGGTTGATGCCACCGCCGCCGCGGTTGATGTCGCCGCCTCCACGCCCGCGGTTGATGTCGCCGCCGCCGCGCCCGCGGTTAATGTCGCTGCCTCCACGCCCGTGGTTGATATCGCTGCCGCGCCCGCCGAGGCGCCCCCTGCTGGCCGCATGCCCGCGGACGCTGCAGCACTCTACGAGGCGCCCCCTGCTGGCCGTACACCTGAAGCGGCCACTGCAGCGCCCTCCGAGGTGCCTCCTGCTGACTGCATTCCCGTGACGGTCGCCGCCGCGCCCCCTGCTGGCCGCTTGCCTGACCAGCCCGACCTGCCAATTTTGCCGGTCCTACCCGACCTTCCCTGCTCGTTTGACCAGCCTGTCCTTCCCTGCGCTCCGGACCAGCCCGTCCTTCCCTGCTCGCCGGTCCAGCCCGACCAGCCCTGCTCGCCGGTCCAGCCCATTTCGCCCTGCTCTCCTGACCAGCCCATCCAGCCCGCACCGCCTGACCAGCCCGTCCAGCCCGCGCCAGGGCTGATAGCCTCTTTGCCTGCTCGCCTGCCCACGAAACGTGACACATACTACGTGAGGAACTTTTACAAATCTCGCATTATTTGGGCCCGGTGGATGGAAGCAGTATTGGCGATGCAGACGAAGAAAGTGAATGTGTGAGGAGGCTAACCCAGCCAAAGAACAGTGTGCTTTGATAGGGGTCCCTGCTTGTCCCTGCCATCAAGGTTCTTTCCAGGGTATTACTGAGAAAGTTAAATCACCAGCTTCAGCCAGCCCTGCGAATATCAACCCATCTGAGTTACAGAGGGTCATTGTTGAACACATAGTAATAAGTCAGGGAGCCATCGATCAGTCTCCTACATCTGTCAGGCTTCAAACTTTTTCTGGGAGATGTCCTTGTCCTAGCACTGAAATCGATTACGATAGCTGGTGCACTAGTGTTGAGCTAATCCTTGAGGACCCCTCTATAGCTGATCTGCATAGGGTCAGGAAGATCATGGAGAGTGTCTTGCCTCCAGCAACACTTGCTCGAAGTCAGTGGAGCAAATGGTCAGTATGTTCCCTATAAGGGTTATATTGAGGTTCCTGTGACTTTTCCAAAGGAAATAATGGGAACGGAGATTAGTCACCATCTCCATAGTAAGCTGGACAATACATGCCGTACGAGCCAACCATGAGATGAACACATGATCGTAGTAGTCTAGAACTACTAGTAGTCTAGGAATTACGAGATGCGCGGGTTGACCTCGTTTCTCGTGTCGAAGGTTGGGTTCGGGTTCAGTACAGATGCATCAATTGTTGACGAGGTAAAGTGGACCGTGTCGTGCGCAAGTGTTTTGTGTAATGAACTTTCGGTAAAAAGGGGGCATATGGCCAGACAAACATTAAAGGCAGGCCAATCTTGGAACGTAAGGTACTTCAATTTTGAGGAGGCGTGCGGCCAATTTTGAAAGGCACGTCGGCCATTGGCCGTGGTGCCACAGCTTATGTCTAGCCCTGTTCCGCTGTGCTACAACCCTGGGCCCAGTGTTACTGTTGATGAGCAGCTTATATCATTTCGGGGCCGCTGCCCATTCAGGCAGTATATGCCTTCTAAACCAGCCAAATATGGAATCAAGATCTGGGCTGTCTGTGACACCCTTTCATCTTATGCATGGAACATGCAGGTATACACTGGAAAGCCTGTTGGAGGAGCCCCTGAGAAAAATCAAGGGATGTGGGTCGTCCTGGACATGATGCAGGGACTCTGTGGTCACAACATTACATTTGACAATTTTTTTACCTCGCACAAATTGGGACAGGAACTCCAGAAAAGAAAGTTGACAATGGTTGGACGAAAAAATAAATCAGAGCTCCCACCTCAGCTGCTGAGTGCAAAGAACAGGCCTGTCAATTCAAGCAAGTTTCTGTTTACAGTCGACACATCCTTGGTGTTTTACATCCCAAGAAGAGGAAAAAATGTGGTACTTATGAGCACGCTGCATAGGGACCAGAAAGACTGGAGCGGGGAACCTCATAAACTGCAAATATGAATAGATTACAATGCTTCAAAAGGAGGAGTAGATAATCTTGATAAATTAGTAAGTCGTTACAGGTGCAAAAGAAGAACCCTACGCTGGCCACTTGTAATATTTTTTTAATGTTTTGGACACCTCGCTTACAATGCATTTGTCATTTGGATGTCACAAAATGCAAACTGGAATAAAGCAAAGCTCCAAAGAAGAAGACTCTTTCTTCAGGCGCTTGGAAAGGAACTGATAAAACCTCACATTCAGAGGAGACAAAATATCCCAAGGACTCCTGACTCTGCAGCCAGTGTGAGGAGGATTCAGATGGAGGGTGCTGGAGCCACAGGCCCACAAACTCCTGAACCAGAAGTAAGTATGAGTAAGGATTAATATATACATACACTGTATATGTGAGTGAGCCTGAGTATATGTGTGTGTGCGAGAGAAGTAGACACTTAGAGATGTTAGTAGACTTTACTGACTATATTGTTTGTAAGTGAGATGAATCTGTGTTAAGTAGTTTGCGGGTGTACCATACCCATGAATACCAGCTGAGTAACAAAAACATGAATACCACACAAGGGTTAAAAGATGATGGCGTAATCAGGGAGTCAAAATCTCCTTTTTCATCTGCATTTTGTTGTCCGTAAAAAGAATGGAGATATAAGATTGCATATCGACTACAGGAAGTTAAACACTCAAACTATTAAAGATTCTTATGCTGGGGGACCACGTGGCACTCAGTGTGGTGCATGGCGGTGTTTTAGTCTCGCTCCCTGAGTCCTATCCCTGGTTTCCCATTTTTTGAATACCTATCAGGCACTTTTATTTTGGTTTACTTTACTGAACTTGCCCGCATACCTTTACTGGTATTATGGATGACTCTTGGCGCAGAACACCAGTCTTCAACTGCCAGTCTGGCAAAGAAAATACAAAAAACTTCATGCTCTGACAACATGGCAGTTTTGTGGGCTAAAAGAGTTAAACTTTCTGGTGAAGATGCATACACATTACATAAACCAATCAGGTTTATCTTTAAAAGCAATAGAGTCTTTGTGACTCTATCGATTCTCAATGGCAAGCTGACTTGGTGGATATGTTGGCTTACGCGGACCAGAATGATGATTTTAAATACATGTTGACGTGCATAGACATTCTATCAAAATATGCATGAGTGCGGTGCCTTAAAAGCAAGACAGGTGCAGAAGTAAAGAAAGTTTTTGAAAACATTCTCTCTGAAGGCAGGATCCCTAAAAAGCTGCAAACCGATCGTGGGACGGAATTTTTTAACACGTTGTTTCATAAGCTTACGGTGAAACATGGGATAATACATTTCACCACTGGTAATGAAGTCAAGGCATCTGTAGTGGAAAGGTTTAACCGCACATTACAGACACAAATGTGGCACTATTTTACGGCTTATAATACAAGAAGGTATGTGGACATTTTACAAGATCTAGTGAGTGCTTACAATAACACCTGCCACAATACCATTAAAATGAAGCCAGTTGAGGTAAATGCACATAACGCAGCCAAAGTCTTCAAGAACATTTATGACTTGATGCCTCGTGCAGCTGAAAAGCATTGTTATAAGTTTAATATCTGTGATGTGGTCAAGGTATCGAAAGCACAGGAGAAATTTACCAAAGGATATGAAAGAGAGGTTATGTGGTACAATGGGCGGGGCCTAATTAAGTTAGTTAATTTTGTGGGCGGAGCTTACATGAGGTCTCCGTGTATGACGTCATAAGCGGGAGAGGGGCGTATCCCTTGTTCTGATTAGTCGATGGGTTATATCCATATATGGTGTCAGACATGCTTATGCCACGTGTTGCTGATAAGGGGGGCCATGTGGTTTGGGGTGTTTCCGTTAAACTTTAATAGGATAAAAATACATTGCATGTATTTATTAATGTGATATTTTTAATTAGGTTTTAAGAAATAATAAAACATATAGCAGGATGAATGTAAGCCAGCACGTCCGCGGTCAGGGTGGGACTCCGTCCCAAGTAGACACAGGCGCCGGGGTATTTAAAAGAAGGAAGCACCAAATTGTTTCAACAACAAGAATAGTGTTATTTTTAAAAAGAAAGAAAAGCAGGCAGAACTTAAACAAGTACAAACATGCCTGAACGAAGCACTGCCAGTTTAAGCACAACCGACACAAGTCCCAAACTTTTAAACAAGCTAGCCAAAATGTTTAAAGAAGAAGAAAAACTTTTTAGCTGTATTTACCAGTGTTAGTGTGACGATCGGTGGCAAGGCGAGCGGGCAAGGAAACGAAACGAGCCAGAAGGACGGGGAAACGGGGGTTTAATCAAAAAGCACGGTTAACAGGCACATCACATTGACAATGACCGACATCAGACGAGGGGAGACGTGGACTCATATACACGGCTAACTGGGGATTAACCGGACACAGGCGGAAACAATCGGGGAAATACACGTGGGGAATGAGGGGGCGTGGCACACGGGAGGATCGGACGGAGCGGATCATGACAGTTAGGTTGAAGAAAACATTTAACCAGCAAACATTTTGCCCCTGCAGCTCAGCCATGTGCTTGTGGTCCATTCAAAGAATGCACTTGAAATGACGACATAGAGCACAGGTGCACTCACGCAGACCTCCCATTTCAAAATGGCAACAACAGCGGAGCGTCTGTTATTTCAAATAAACCCCATAACCATAACGTTTTTTAAGTAGCAAAGCACTTTTGTGTCAATGTGAATATTAAAGCGCCCTAAGCATTTCGACAACAAGAACCAAGGAATAACGCGAGTAATCCTTGTTAAAATGAGCGTACGGCATTAGCCCAGAAGCGGGGTGCCTATTTGCATATGCCCCAGCATGCCGCACTGTCGTAATGTGAACAGCCTAGACAATAAATTTAGGGCAAAATTCATGTGTTTTAACATAAGGTGGTGTCAAAGAGCCAAGCGCTGTCGTCTGTTAATCTAGTTTATTTAGACCTTACCCGGGAGGCTGAGGAGTGTGATCCCCCTGTAGTTGGAGCACACCCTCCGGTCCCTCTTTTTAAAGAGGGGTACCACCACCCCGGTCTGCCAATACAGAAGCACTGCCCCCGATGTCCACGCAATGCTGCAGATGCATGTCAACCAAGACAGCCCCACAGCATCCAGAGCTTTAAGGAACTTGGGGCGTATCTCATCCACCCCCGGGGCCTGGCCACTGAGGAGCTTTTTAACCACCTCAGCGACCTCCGCTCCAGAGATCGCTATACGCTTGGGCCTGCCAGGCCTGGCCGGCTTCCGCCCCCACCATCAGAGCCAACCCACCACCAGATAGTGATCAGTTGACAGCTTCGCCGCTCTCTTCACCCGAGTGTCCACTACATGAAGCCGCAAGTCCGATGACACGACCACAAAGTCAATCATCGAACTGCGGCCTAGGGTGTCTTAGTGCTAAGTGCACATAAGGACATCCATATACCTGAACATGGTGTTCATTATAGACAATCCGTGACGAGCACAGAAGTTCAACAACAAAACACCACTCAGGTTCAGATCGGGGGGGGCATTCCTCCCAATCATGGCACTCCAGGTCTCACTGTCATTGCGTACGTGAGCATTGAAGTTCCTCAGCAGAACAAGAGAGTCCCCAGGTGGAGTGCTCTCCAACACCCCTTCTAAGGACTCCAAAAAGGGTGGATATTCTGAACTGCTATTTGACGCATAAGCGCAAACAACAGTCAGGACCCATCCCCCCACCCGAAGGCGAAGGGAGGCTACCCTCTCGTCCACGGTGGTAAACTGCAATGTACAGACACCCAGCGAGGGGGCAATAAGTATGCCCACCCACGCTCAGCGCCTCTCCCCATGGGCAAATCCAGAGTGGAAAAGGGTCCAACCCCCCTCGAGGAGACTGGTTCCAGAGCCCAAGCCGTGCGTCGAGGTGATCCCGACTATGTCAAGCCGGAACTTCACAACCTCGCGCACTAGCTCAGACTCCTTCCCCATCAGAGAGGTGACATTCCATGTCCCCAGAGCTAGCTTCTGTAGCCGCGGATCGGACCGCCAGGGTCCCCGCCTTTGGACACTGCCTAGCTCGCATTGCACCCAACCCCTATGGCCCCTCCTATGGGTGGTGAGCCCATAACCTAGAAATAACCTATTTCTAATTTAAATAAAAGTCGGGCTCTAACACCACAATACCCGGCTGTTTAGTGACATTTAGCTAATTTCATCAACGGATGGCTAATCAAAAGGAATAAATTACTTAAAAGATGTATTTAGTTGTATTTTGTTATCAGGGCTTTAGAGTTTAACTTCAGGTCTGTGAAATCAGGCGTAATTATTTGCCAGGAGAACGACCTGCATGCAGACCCAAAGCACACTAAATGGAACTCAATATGCACACACATAGACCTGATAGGATACAGCATTACAAGGACAGGCACTTTAATTACTACAGAAATGTACACTCTCTTATTAAATAAGGCTGTATTTCTTATTGGGCGAAGAACTGTATTTGGTAACTTCAACGGACATCCAAAATGGCCTCCACATGCCTCTCCCTGAGGTTGTGGAATTACATTTCTCCCAGTCAATTAGCGAACATCAGTCAATGTCACAGATAGTCATGTCATGACATCTGATCAATCAGCAGTGGCCCAGAGCATTTCAAACTAGAAGAATGATTGTGCTCCCCCCCACCTACTCCCACATCTACAGTCATTGAACAACATCAAAACTAACAATGGTAAGTCGATGATACATTATATGATTGAGTAGTTGAACTAAATATTGATATAGCTGTTATTTGCATAGGATTTATAGAAATGAGTCATTTTTGGCATGAAAAATGGTGTGAACATATTTCATTCCCCCCCACACCAAAGTAGTACATTTTTAAATCTATACCTGATGTGTCTAGTAAGCCACACTTAGGGATTTTATAAAAAAAAATACACAAAAAATGTATTATAACCTAGGACAATCTTACTCAATATGTCACCATTGACGATGGAATCCTGGTCCTCAGAAGGAAGGACAACAAGATCATCACTCTGCTGTCAAGAGACATGGGGGTGGAGCCATACCACTGGAGTGGGGAACCTGATCCATGGAAAGCCAGTGCGGGTTTTTGGGATGGCCTCTCAATCAGCCAATAACAGTGAGCCCCCAAGACTGGGGTTAGGAACCACTGGTTTATTACTGGCTGATTGAGTGGTCATCCCAAAAACCTACACACACAATGGGTCTCCATGGATCAGGTTCCACACCCCTGGTCTGCCAGTATTGGAGTGACAGGTGGGGCTGCAAAGCTCTTGCTGTGGATGACCTGTCACTAAAGAACTTCAAGATCAAAATGTTCAGGAGTGCCAGCAGCCAGAAAGCAATCACGTCTCTCACCTGAAGAAGCTCAGCATTTCCAGGCAGCCTCAGCACCTCTGCTGATGTCCCCAAGCCTGTCCTGGGACACCGCAGGCAAGCCCCAGTTTCTCTGTACAGTTTGACCTGTCCCTGTTCCATACCCCTGTCTATACCAACCGCCAGACCTGCAAGTACTGAGGCTGGAAGGGGAACATCTTGAGGTGAAACGCAGTCTACAGGGTCTGCAAGGTCCATTTGTCACTCAATGTTGTGTGCTCCTTTTTCAGTACCAGTTGCTGGACTGGACTGGACTTTGATATGCGTGAAAATAGAAAGAAAACAAGAAAAAATGTTCCTAACAAGAAAAAAAAAACCCAGCTCCAGGGATGCACATGTTGGTTGACCTTGGGCTGTGACCCCCAAGCTATGGAAAGCAAGATGGGGTAGGCAAAGAGAACTTTGATGTATCTAACCTCGCAAATGCCAAATAAAGGACTCTTCATTTTATTTATCAAGTACGGTATTACAAAATTTAGTGCCATTAACAAAAATATTCTTACTGAAGAATCCAAGTATTAAAAGTTAACTAATCGTAAAAGACAAAAACCTTAATGTAGCAACAAAAATATATTTCACTGATTTATTTAGCACATTAGCTTAGTGCTTGCAAATCCTTTAAAGAAAGCACTCAGAAATGTAATACCTACAAATGAAAAGCTCTTAATGACTAAGGCAGTACCCCAATGCAATTTACTATGGAGTATTAAGAAATTTAGTCTAAAAATAATAATAATAATAATAAGTTCCTATACAAGGCACAATACATTTAAATGATCTCTAGTCCTTTAACAGAACAAATATATGAATGTTCAAAAGAAAAATGTAAAGCGTTACAAAATTCAGTGCCTTAAAACCATTACCAAAGATACTTTTAGCACGTTAGCATAGTACTTTAAATAAGAAATGTAGTACCAAAAAATTAAAAGCTCTTAATGACCATGGCAGTACCCAAAAGATCACTAATCCCGCAAAAAATGTTAGTGACGGAAACATCACTAGAATGTTATATTATTATGATTACAGTATAGTAAAATTGCTGACAGGATGCCAAGCTAGACACTATATGGAGTGTTGTTAGAATAAAGCCCCCATATAATCTATAGATTTTTCTCTGACTGCCTTTTAAATGTTATACCCCTGTTCCTAACAAAGTCACTAATATT
>JAABNX020000219.1:0-15933 GCA_015163995.2 Mormyrus lacerda | reverse complement strand
AGGCAATTTAGAGATGCCAGTTTGCTTAACCATTAATTTGGGTCGGTGGGAAAAAGAACTTAGAGTACAGGAGGAAAGAGGGGGAGGGGGGATGGTAACTCATACCTAAAACGCAGCAGGCATGACGGTTCTCACAAAGCCAGGGGTTTACAGGAACTAAATGTATCCAGATTTACTCATGGGAACTAAGAGGGCTGTAACAAAAGGGAACCTAGAAGCTGCTGATTTCGTTGCTGTAACAATTTCAAACAGAAATCATTTCACAATTCTAGGATGGGAAAATGATTTTTCAGGAAGACTGACGTTTTATTTGCAGAACAGGAGGGTGGAGTTTCCTCTAATGGATTTTTATTGCAAGCATAAAGACATCCTTGTAGCTGCTTATCCTACTCAGGATCACATTGCGATGAAGAGTCATCCCTACCGTGACAAATGTAGAACACAGGGCAAGCATATTGCGGAGGCTGTGTCGTTCTCATGTGCGAGCATTTGTTGTACTGCTTCCCCTCTCAAAAAAAAAAAAAAAAAAAAAGTTCTTTTTACACAGATGACAGTTTTAGCCATCTCACCTGTTTTTTTTTTAACGTTTAAAACCAAAATACATTGGAAACCGCTTATAGTGATCACCCCCATCTGGGTGAAATTGATCACTATAATAATTGGATGGGATGCACATAACAGGTCCCCCCCCCCCTCATGTCTCAAGCAGCTAATCAACTAAATTGACATTCATATAAATATACAAATAAGAGACAATAAAACAGCATCACCATTTGCTTAAATTTTACTGGCAATTTCAAGACAGTATAGCTGTTTAAAGCATTTTACAAAATTACAATACTGTACAAATTAAAAATTAGTCACAAACCCATAGCATGATGCAAGTAGAAAAAAAGGTGACAATCCACTTGCAGCTCAGAGACAAGCAAGACTTTACCGAGTTAAACAAAGAACACTGAAAAAAGAAAAACCTCGAAGAAACCAGTTAAAAAGAAAAGGGGTCAAAAGAGAAGCAGGAAAATAAAGAGCCTAACAAACTAGACACAACCAAGTAGCAGGACTGGGAAACCCAAGCAAACCCCATTAGCATAGAAACCTAATACAATGACTCACTGGAGAAAAGAGCAGGGCAGGCACTTAAATACACAGAAAAATGGGGCAAACAAAGAACAGGTGTAAGAGAATCAATTAACCAATCAAAAAAACACTGGCACAAGGAAACAGGCAACAGGTGGAACTAATAACTAATGGGCACAGAAACTAGAGAGCTGTGCAAAATGCCACAGCAAAATGCCGCAATACCAAAAACTAGGAAACGGTAACGGGGAATTAAGCACTAATAATAAAACGTAAGTATAATCAAACAGAACCAGAAAAGACACATAACATAAGCACTACCTAGGGCAGGGGCGCCCAACTGCACATTTTTTCACATCTGATTCAACTCCTCGTGCTAATTACCACACAACTCTTGAGCTGAATCATTTATGGTGGAACAGGAAACACCGAAAAACAAAATTCAAGAAATAAAAATAAACAGAACCCCAACCACTATAACTCTATACTATAACACTATAGCTACATGGCAGTTTGGAAAACCAAAGTAATCAAATAAAAAAAAGCATTACCATATTTTAATTTTTCCATGTGTTGTTATATTTTAAAAGACTCAAAATGAACACTGTATGCGGACTACAAACTATAAGTGAATTATTTAAACAGTATTTGTACAGGAATGATTCTGTCCCAGGGTGACATGGTGGTGCAGTGGTTAGCACTGTTGCCTCACACCGCTGGGACCCGGGTTACGTGTGTGTGGAGTTTGCATGTTCTCCCTGTGTCGTCGTGGGGTTTCCTCCAGGTACTCCGGTTTCCACCCACAGTCCAAAGACTTGCCGAGGCTAATTGGAGTTGATAAATTGCCTGTAGGTGTGCTTGTGCGAGTGAATGGTAACAGGGTGTGAGTGAGTGCCCTGCGATGGGCTGGCCCCCTGTCCAGGGTTGTTCCCTGCCTTGTGCCCATTGCTTCCGGGATGGGCTCCAGACCCCCCGCGACCCAATAGGATAAAGCCGGTTGGAAAATGAATGAATGATTCTGTCCCAAGCATTTTTATCACTGAAAGCAGCTGATTACTATAACCGTGATCCCTATACTCCCTATATTCACTGTATTGCTACACATTTTTTATTTGCATTTAAGTGCAACAAGGTCATGTATTGCATATTCCTCAGTAAAGCAACAAACCTACAAACATGTTTTGACATCATCTCCGGAATCTTACCTTTTTGGTGGAGTGTGTGTATCCAGAACAAAAACAAGGATTTTTCATGTGTTTATTTTTTTCATCCAATAACAATCTTTGATTGGTGAACACAGCACTAGTTGTAATTAACTATGTTGCTATCGATTATGTCAACCGATTAATCTGACGATTCATCGAGTAATGGTGACAGCTCTGTAACTAACAATGAAAACTCTTTGCATACACATTGGCGTTGCTTGTCACAGGGAAGCAGGCAAGGGAAGCCGTGGATACGGACAAAGGAATTTATTTGCGGGGTAAACTCCAAACACAACATGCAACATTAATGAAACTGAAACGCGGACTAAATACATTGAACTAATGACAGCAACAGGAAACAGCTGGTAAACACGGGGAATCCACACAAGGTAAATGAGGGGGCGTGGCACACGGGAGGGTAAGACAAGCGGGGCATGACACTACTTACCAGGATGAGGTCTATGGTAAGTTTTTATATATATTGACTAACCCAACAGTTAACCTGATTTTCTTCTGGCTTCCTGTAGCCCATTGGATGGATTGTTTACTTGGGTTAGGTAAAGGGTTTGCTGGCTCTGAAGGTGGTCTGGTGGATCTAATGGTGCTTCATCCACTCAGGGCTCATTCTGCAGCGACTGCTGTGCGCTCTACTTCTGCTATCCCTGCGCGTGGTGCCAGATGTCTCGGGAGGTGAAGAGACAGGCCCAAAGAGGAGGGACCACAACTGTCATCACCCAGCAGGCCGTGTGATAGAGGGCAGGACCCAGACTGCCCTGTTCCCATACAAATGGCGCTTTGCAAGGAAGCAGAAATCCATAAAGTCAAAGTAGAACCCATGCAATTGTAAACAGGTTTCTCATTGATATATTAATCAGTCTTCACCATTGAAATGTAGATTCCTCATTTTCATCTGGATATTTTATATTTCTTTTTACATTTTACATTACATGGGCAGACTGAACAGTTTGCTCCTAAGCAATCATTCCTAGTCATATTTTCCATTCCTTTGTCTATTAAAACCAGCCTGTTTTGCCCATCAATGTTTATTCCAACCATATTCATCACTCTCTGTCTCTTGCCCATCATTACTCAACTTGGGGAACCATGACACACACACACATGCTCACACACACATGGCCAGAAATAACATTAAATCTATGCATAGATGCTCGGAAAGATCAGGAAGTTGTACAATTAGTCCACTGACATACGCACATGCAATCTGAGATCTCAAACCTTCAAGGTCCCTGCCGTTTATGTTCTGTTTTCACAACACTGTTCTCGTTTTTATTCTGTGCAACTGATGCAACAACAAAGCCCACCGATGATGTTTGAGTTCTGTGAATCATCAGCCACCCCCCTGTAGCATTTCCAGGCAGCAAACTGCAGCCTTTGCTTCCTTAGAACCTCAACACACAGTAACTTGGAGCACACAGGACACATAACTGAGTGACACATGACTGAACTCCCTACACATGTGTAACACAGTGACGTGGGGGACCTTCTGTGATGGCACGGGTGGAACCAGATGGAATTCACAACCCACCGATTTTTACAATTGTGCCTCACAAGTACGACTGTGTCTCACAGGTATGTGTGTGTGTGTGTGTGTGTGTGTGTGTGTGTGTGTGTGTGTGTGGTTAAATGAAGCAGAGGAAATGTGCTGGTCAGAGGCAAATACATTTTTCTTTCTCTTTGTCCACATGGTTTTACTAATGTCACAGGTCATTTAGAACCTGATAAAAAGCACGTAGTGTGATTTTGTGTGACTGTAATGCGATTTTGTCACCAACTAAATTTCATTGGGACTGGCCCACCGGGTTTTATGCCTGCCCTCCCCCAAAACTATTCGTGGCACTGTTATTGGTGGGGACTGACACTGAACTGAGCCACAGGAGGAAAGAGAAAGTGACTTATTTGGGGACAGGACTGCAGTAATTAAATCATTAGGAATGAACGTGGTTTCTGGATCAGGACAGGGGAAAACAATTACCTTCATCCATCGGTCTATGTCTAGGCCTCTTATCACAGCGAGCCGCAGAGTATTTTTTCCATTTTTTTGACATATTTCCTTTTTTCTCCAGTGCTCATACTTCTCCAGACTGTGCAACAAGAAGTTCACAAAGTTTGGGAGTAGATAGACAGCGAGCTGGGTGCCGTGCAGGGCGATAGTTTTGCAGGCGACGCTGTTGCGCCAGTTCAGCACTCCCAGGCTTCGGCTCTCTTGAAAAGTCCTGATGTAGCTGAAGATGATCACAGCTAAGCTATGGTCTCATATGGCCCATAACCAGCTGAAAGGAGGGGGCTGTAGCCTGTGCTGGAACCGGACACAGAGGGGTGGGATGAACCCTGACTGGAGCTGAGGATGGACCTGGAGCTGGGCTGGAGGTGAAGCTACTCACAGGGACGAAGGAGAGTACATAAAGAGAGATGGGGAAGGAGATAACACAAAGAAAGATGGGACTGGCAATGGAAATAAGAAGGAAGTGGACGAAAAAGTTGGTGAACAGGGCTCAGTCTGTGACATTGATGGGGCTCGGCGCATGATGTTAGCAATCTTGGCACTCTGGGTGAGATCCTCATACTGGATCTTGTTGCCCTTATGGGTTGAATCGAAGGGATTCCTTAACTTGTTGTTATTGGAACATAGTAGCTTTTGTAAATTCTTGGTAAATGGCCCCTTCTGTCTTTTAAATTTCTTTCTTCTGCCTGAAAAGCCTTGCATCATATTGCGATGGCATCCTGCACCCTGCTGACCCCTACTGGTTGCCACCGGGATAGGAGCAGATCCAGCAGGGGCAGACATGGTGGAAGGATTGGCTACTGGCTGCCCAGTATGGCCATTTGTCCGACGGCCACCCTTACTGGTACTGGTTTATCCTTTGGGATTATAAAGACAGGGGACGGCACATTAATTAAAGTGAATCCTTATGTCCCCATACAACAAGACTACATTACAATTGAAGAAAAAAAGAACTGACCAAGGAATAAAAATAAAAGAATGATGGTAAAATTATACAAAATAAAATGCAAAAAAATACAAGATACAAATACAAAATATAAAAGAAATAATTGGTTCTCAATTAATGGCCGTTAGACAGATATTACACTTGGCAGTCAGTATTGCACATTGAGAAAAATACTACTGTCTTAATGGAGACAGGAAACAAATGCTTGGAAGACTTACATGCTGGTCTTGTATTGGGCCACCTGCGTTTCACTAGGGAAACCTGACCTATAAAAACACGCCAGTTGGTGCTCAGATTCCCTGATATGCAGAACAGCATTTGCTATAGTGAATAACAGCAATGGAAAGTTTCATGTGCACTAACATTAGCGGCCCACTCAGTCCGAATGCAGGCGCCAGGAACTGAAGGACAATAAGATATTTAACACAGAATACAACATTCAAAAGACCAGACAGTGCCGAGTGCTGAGTAGGTTTCAGCATCCTTTTGCCATTCTTACCATGGCTAATGGAACCAGTGGTGTTTTCTGGAGCAATCCAGATACTGACTGCCCCAATGGGCAGGAGCCAGTCATTTTTCCTGAGGTAGGCTTATACGGTCATTTTGAAGAGATGTGTAATGTGGTGTTCACATCCTCTCTCTGTCTGAACAACTGAAAACGTGGGCCGCTTTGAATGTTCAAATCAAAACTCTAAATTCAATGACAATCGTTGTGATGCAGTCGCTAAGGTACGGTGGCCGATTAGTGTCAACGTGCTACAAAGTCTTCAGACACTTTAATCAAATGGCAAGAAAAATGATCTACATTTACAAACACCCTTGAAATTAATACACACACTGCAAATTTGGAAGACACAAGTAAAACGAAAAACAAAATTGCAAATCTGATCACAAAAGTTTTCAGGTGACAATAAAACAAAATGCACCATGGGCTGGGCTATACTAATATTTATAGCATGTCGATTATCAAAACAAAGTATAGGATGACACAATTCAGTTTATATCGATATGATTTTGTTGTTTGTTAAAATGATGACGCTATTAAAAATTTTGAATAGAGACTAAAACTATCCCATGTTGAAAGTAAGGTGAGAGCTTTGTCGTGACTGCACAGAATCCAAGAATTCACAACAAAAAGTGACCCATTCAATTAGTGACTCACAGGGAATTTGATGGAGGGGATGGGCAAGAAATCATTGTTTCTCACATGTGGTTTTGATTTGAAACTGAATATTTAGCACACTTGATGTGAAATTTTGCGTATCGCTAATTTGCCTAAAATCATCTATACGGCTATCATGATATTATGTCTTGTCATTGTATAGGTTCTCAAAGACGTTCTAAGGATTTTCAGTTGATAGTTTACATGCAAAGATTTGTGGCAGACGGTGGTTCATTTTGTGCTGTCTTTAAACACACACAGCATGTGATGTTGTGGACATTCCCTGATAGTGACACTGCCAATAAGATGCCTGTATAGTAGGTCTTAGTGAAAGAGTATCAATTTCAAGGAGCATTAAATTGAAAAATGTACAGTGTAATATATTCAAATACTACTACTATTACTAACAATAATAATGTAATATTGTCACGTCAGGTGAGCAAGGAAGGACCTGGAGGCAGACTGCAGTGTGGATTTCCCCATGCAAACTTTTGAGTAGTGTAAGCCTTGTATATCTAGCATTGAGCTACACATTTGCATGTAGGTTCTGATGTGTCTGTAGCATAAACTAATAACTTTGAACAGTGATATGAGTCACATTATTGACATTAATACCCAAACCCAATACACATAATTCCCGCACATGGGACAAAATCACCTCACGATGTCCTCCCCCGGGACCCCCCTGGGTCCGGGCCCAGGAAAACTTCCCCCAAGATGACAGGCCTCTTAGGCTACTGTCAGTCCAGAACCAGTTTAACGTACATTTTCACTGAAATTCGTTCTTTCGGCTGCAAGCGTGTTGGCCAAGTGAAACATAAACAAGATGTTTCCTCATGTAAAATCAGCCAGTGATAAAGCATCTGGGTTTATTCAGAGTATTTCTGGAAAAAGGAACAGTTTCAACAGCCTTCAAAACCCTTATTAATATTATCGTTGAGACTATTGACTACTAAGTTTCGTTGTGGAGTCTTCATGTTGTCATATTCATAAAACCACAGGCCATTACGTGAACAGGAAAAAATGATTGTTTTAAAATATAGCAATTTAATAGTGTGGAGATTATGGACATAATTTTTAAAGGAAACATTTAAAAATGTGGCTTGTGGTAAATATTTGATTTTATTCTTTAAGAAAAAGTGCAGATTTTGTTCAGGAATAAACACTTTGTTCCTGTAAATTACTGTCTTATTATTTCATATTGAAAGTGAAAAGATGTGTTAACTTGCAGCATTTTCAGAAGGAATTTACTCAAAAAATATAAATCAGAGAATTGGATAATAGATTATTAAGTGTGGTTATACTGACCCCTAAAGGTGTTTTGTGAAATCACAGATATTAATTGCAGTGCCTCAGTAGGTACCGTCTCACAGGTACATCCGCGGTTAGAAGTTCGCTTACCCACCCCCCGCTCTTTGTGTGCCGAATTTATGTGTTTTTGTTCATTTCTTCTGTTCCCAGTTGCCCTTCATTGCTTCACCTATATACCCAGTTCAGCTTACTCACTTGTTGTGAGGAATTATTTGCAATGACTGGCTATTGTGTTTCCCCCCCTGCCCTGGTTCTCCTCTTGTGTGGTTTTGACCGTCTTTGTTTTCTGATCCCCACCATCGGTCTCCAGCTATAACTCTTGTTTAGCCTTTAACTTTTCCTGTTTGCTCTGCATCTGGGTCCCCTGTTTCTGACAACTGCTTCTATCATTTATGCATATGTGCTTAATGCAGCCCCTTCCCACATCCAGAAACACACTGTGGGCGGACAGATATAACAAAAACAAGTTCACATTGGCATCAAAGACCTATGACATATAACACCCATGTCTGCAATTCAGCGTAATGAAATACTGGAGAATTATTCAAGAATAAAAACCTTCATTTTTTTTTCCAACGAAGGAAGTAGAAATCTGCTTTATGCCTTAATCTTTTGAGCACACGGTAATTTTTCAGTATGCTGGTTTTGGTGGGCTGTGGCAGGCTTCAGAATTCATCCAGGTGTCCATATGTATGACGCATTATCGTTTTGAAATATGGGGACATCATGAGAGAGGTATGTGCACCACACAGAATACATGTGGTCCAGTACAACAGATGGCTTGGCCTTTAATATGACCAATTGTTAAACCTTCCCAGCTTCCCTGCCTGAAATCTGTTAAATCTATGGTGTGAACTCAGCTGATGGCTGCCGCAGTTACAGGACATCCAGGAAGGTGGAGAGGAGAGGCACGCTGGGCATCAGTACGGATGCTGATGCTGATGTGCTGCTTACTGAGCAGCAGGTAGCAAGATCGAATGGATCCTTCGCAGTCCAACACATCCCAAGATTCATCCCACAGAGCTAAAGTGGGTGTTTCGAAAAGTTTGGGAACAGCAGGTGACGGCCAGACTGTCCTGTTTAACAACGCTTTCCATTTGATCTTCAAAGACCACCGCCTACAAAACCTACCCCCTCCTATAGTCCCTGTCCTTCGAAAGATGCAGCCCCTGAAGTTTCCATTCACGGTCGTGTCGCCCATCCCTCACCTTCCCTCCTTTCAGTAGTTTTGTGTGACAGCTAAGGTAGGACACTTATGGGAGGGGCACACCTGTTGTTTGCAGATTTTTTACAATGTGGGAGGAAAATGATAATTTGCAACGTGTAAAGACGAACAAAATGTTGTCTGTGGAAGAACTACCCCAAAACCATTTGGAACGGCCAATTTAATCAGTCATTTTTGTTTGAAAGGGGTTTTTTAAAAATAGTTGCTTACAGATAGTGAAGTACATTAAAGAAGCATTGAAAATATTTCCTGAAGCAATCACTAATTATTCTAAGAAAATCTGAATCGGCCAGAATCAGTGCCAGTAAGTCAGGCTTATCGCTACTTGTGTCTTGTTGTTCTGTTCCTTTTTTGACCGGTCGATTTTTGTGTTGGTCTGCACCTGCCCTACTGTATGTTAGACTTCATTATCTCAGTGTATATTTTTGCCTGCCTTTTTACTGTTTCTCAGTCAGTTATTGTATTCTTGCTCCTAGTGGTTTGTTACTGTAGTTTGTGGTTCTTTTAATAATTTGGTTTTTTTTTCATATATATGTAATGGTGTGTTTTAAACCCCTTGTGGTACCTTTATTTTTGTGTTTTTTGTGGACTTGAGAAATTCAATGCTTCCCTGACTGTTGCTTGTTTTTCCGAATCGAAAGTTAAAAGACCCATTTCCGTAAAAACAAACTGGCGCAGTGCCAATGAGACACGCGAAGTGTACATAGGCTTACGTGTTCTATCCAAAGGCGGTTTACTGTGTTGAAATTTTGCAAGAACAAATTAACACGCAATGTATTAATCTTAAATTTTCGCGAGCCTTTCTGGTACAGGATTTTTGCACTTTAAAATAATTCTTACGTACCCATTGGAATCGTAGTCCTTTTAATATACTCCGGTCCAATATAAAATCCCTATAGTTATTAATTTAGTCCTTCAATTACACAGTATACATGCAAGTGCGTAGGGATCGAATTACACAGTGGCTTAATGGGAGCCCTATTTCACGATGTGCACCACGACTTCACTCGTACGTGCGCACATACAAGTACGGTCAATAACAATGTTACTGCGAAAAACATTCTACTACTACTATTGCAGTCGGTTAATATCGTCGGTATCATTTCATATAGGCACAATATTTTTTTTATTGCAGGAAACCTAATATAGAGAAGATGAAATATAACCTATACCACAAAAATGGACAATTTTTTGAGCCCCCCCCAAAAAAAAAAAAAAAAAGATAAAAAATTAAATAAAAACAAAAATAATAATAAAAAAAGACGTCTCAGGGGAGGCTTTCAAAGGACCCCCTGTCCTTTTCGGGGAGCCGATCGTCCCTTAGGTCCCCGGTAATTCGAACCAGGCGCGGGATTAGCCAGTTTTTTTTTCTTTCACTTTACTGCACCCCCCAGTTAGCAGCCTGAGACGACTCACACAAGTTGGTACGCAGAGTGAGTGAGTGAGAATTAACTTGAGGATATCGACGAAGGAGGTAAAGTACGCACCTATTTCTGAATACCATATACAGATTAATTTCAATGCATCATTTTATCATCTAAGCATTTATTCGGATCAATCGCTCTCATTTTTATAGGATGAAAATATGAATATTACAAAAAATGCACCAATTTGTTTATGAAAGCGGAAGCAAAATTCCATGATTGTGTTTTATTTCCCGTTATTACTTTCTAGGCTGGTTCTCTTTTTCTTTTTCTCTTTTTTTGTCGATAAATAGAAAATTAGCATTTTATTCATAGTTGCAGGGCTGCTGTTCGGAGGTTTGTCCTGGTCTAACTAAAATTCATGCACGCTGTAAGCATGACTGCCCTTAGAAGCTGGGGCATCGGAGAGGCATGGATACCCTGCCGGGTTCAGGGGCCCAACACTTGGCCGGAGTTTTCGAATACGTAAAATTATACATAAAACTGACCCAAAATTCCTAGGCAGCCACTGTGTAGAAGTGAAGACAGTCTTGAGGACAATAGGATGAACAGTAAGACTTAATAAATTCTAATAAAACTCGTCAAAATCGCAATAGCACATTTTGTATTAAATTATATCGTGAACATTTAACTGTCAGTTATCCTTGCACTTTGTTATATTTTGTCTATTTTGGCGTATTGTTATGCATTTTCTGCCTGAAGTCACTAATTCCTGTATGTTCTACGTACGGAAAAATGTGTTCTGATGTCTACTCCGTACTGGAGGGGGCAAATAGAGCAAATGCATTATCAATTCACTGGGAAAAAAATACAACTAGTAAAAAACTAGTCAGTCTCCATCTTCATTGACCACTTTCAGCTCAACTAGTTTTGATCTGTTTAAACGTAGCTGCCTGAACTTAATTCACAAAGCGAAGGGGGTGAGAGGCAAGTTTTGGCATCGATTTTATCTTAAATTGGTTATACGTTATATGTTCAGTTCTCCTTAATACTTCTTCTCCGCTAATCGCCGCACTTATCTTTTTTAATCTTTTGCAGTCTGCAGTAACCAATAACCATGCCAGTGATACAGCAGGTCGCCTCTGTTACTAGTGGACAGAGCTCCGGAGCCTGGAGCACAGGGATCTGCGACTGCTGCTCCGACATAGGAGTCTGTAAGTTTGGCGCCGTGCAAAGAGCCATCGCTACTCACAGAGCTGATCGCAAAATATCAACAACACCGTGGTTTTTAAAGAGGAAGTTCTGGGGCCTGTTTCCTGCTGTTGTGGTATATATATATTTTTTTAATTCAAATGAGAAGTCTAAGCGTGTTTGTATTCCTTATGGTAAATGACACGAGTGTGTAATTTATCCGTTTGATAATATCACACGAAGCCTAATTGGACACCACGCCTTAAAGATACAAATTAAAGCGTTTACGGAACGTCAGCAATTTGTACTTTAAAAAACAGTCCCGGGGTGAATATGAATACATAAAGATCGTACTTGTGGTTTTGGTACCTTGCCCAAGAACGATCTCGCAAGAAAACGTTAATAGTGGATTGAGACGGATGTGTACTTGTCTTGTTGCACCACTATATGTCGTAGACCAAGTTAATTATTTTTATTTTTTTCATACTATATAATTCATGTCACCTAATCAAAATTTTGACTTTGAATAATTGACTATTCCTGGTATGATTATACTTTTTCCTACAAATAATGTATACACTATTTGTCTTTATTTCTTGTACAAACGCTATACGGTGGTGTTAAGTATTTCAATTCAGCAGTCTGACAAGGCAAAAAAGTGAAGAACGGCAGGAAAATTCTGACAGAAAAAATGGAAACATAGCTCCAGTTAAGAATATGAGTGCAGTTCTGGTTCTCGTCTACTTCCTCCTCCTTTGTAATAACACTGATTTGAATCATGATGTCACTCTGTACTTTATAGTAGTAGGTGATTTCCAATGTGCATGGATTCGTCGGTGCGTACCCATGAGTTCTTCTGTTAGGTAAATTGTTGGCTTCCGTGTACTGCTCCCTTTCTAAACGCGGGATCTTATCCTTTAACAATATATTACACGCTCTCTACATTGGTGTCAGAAGTGGGATGCCAAGTCCACGACAAAGTCACCAATATAATCCAATGACTTTGGCATTCTCATGCTTCAGAAAAGCACAGAAGAGAAAACAATGGCTGACAAAGGGGGAACCGTGGGATAATAAGCAATAAGGCCAATTCAAGCCCATTATGTTTCACTTTTCTACATGCGCTTTCAGTTGTGGACCAGGGAACGTGATCTAAATCTCTTCTTCAGAGGTTGCCTGCACACGACTGCAGTTGGTGCACGTGTAGCCCAGATTTTTATGTCTGGCAGAAACCATGCGCATCCATGTGCATCGACCGTGCACGTGCGAGATAATTAATTAGGTATTCACAGTAGGAAGCAGCCCTGCCTTTCACAGATCTACTCATCGACGAAAGAGTAGAGGAAGAATATATGTTGTTGTACACTGTGATCAGGATCTATGGCACTTCCTTCAAGAGTGTTCGGAGTGATTTAATCGCACGCTCACCATCAGCTTGCCATCACCAAACACTAGCGAGACTGGGACTGTCACCTGCCCCTGGTCCTGTGTAAATACTGAGCAGCGGTACAGAGAACGGTCAATGCACACACTGGCTGTGCTGATGTTTGGATGGGAGCTGCACACATCAGTGGACCTGATGTTCGGGCTGCCCCAGAGCCAAAGGTACCGCAAGAGCCTGAGATGGATCATGCACAAGCTGGCCCCAGTGACACCGAGGTACAGTGACCACCCAGGAGAGGTGCAGCTACAATGCACCTGACTTCAGTATCAGGGACCCAGTTTGGGTACACTGCCCCACCCATTGGAAAGGAGAGTCATCCAATCTTGGCAGTCACTAGAGGGAACCGGGGGAGATCCTCAAGTACCTCTCTGATGTCTGACGTCTGTTACCTCCAGCTGCCCAAGCCATGAAAGACAGTCATCCTACACAGGGATAGACTGACCCCTTATCGCCCCTTGGCCAGACCACACCCTCCTGCAGTGGCCGTGGATGAGGGCACTATGGGAGAGAGAGGTACATCAGACCCTGGAGATTGTAGCATGTAGGTCTCAGTGTCAATGTCAGCTTCCGTCCGTTAGACTTTGTGGTGGACTTGGGTGTCACCAGGGATGGCTGATGTCACAGAGCTGGTCAACGGAAACATTTATGCAGTTTGCCGGCATGCTTTGCACCACGCTGTGAAGTCCGTAAATAGTGTATATGAATATGGGTTTTTTTGTTGTAAATAGTAATTGTCATAACTGTGCTATGGTTAGTGTAGAATCTGCATGTTTTTGTTAGTGTATGTTTAGTGTAGAATCTGCATGTTTTTGTTAGTGTATGTTTAGTGTAGAATCTGCATGTTTTTGTTAGTGTATGTTTAGTGTAGAATCTGCATGTTTTTGTTAGTGTATGGTTAGTGTAGAATCTGCATGTTTTTGTTAGTGTATGGTTAGTGTAGAATCTGCATGTTTTTGTTAGTGTATTCCCATGAGTGCATTTCTCGGGTAAACTGCTGCCTTTCATGTACCGTTGCTAAATCAGATTGTGGTGAGTAGATAAAGATCAGTTCTCTTTTTTTAAAATGATAAATTTAATTTAACAATGCACCACACACTCACTTCGGTGCTTTTGAAATTTGATAAAATGTACAGTGTAATAGTCCTACTGCTTGGGGTGGCAGTTTCACTCCAGGGAAGTAGAATTTCCATTTTTGGGGTCTGAGACTCTGCCCTTGTGAATGTCGAGGTGACAGTCTGTGACAGACCCATAACAGTAGCCCCTTCTGTTTACTTACTTATATTACTTACTTCATATTGACCACGTTTCATGATGCTTTTTTCTTTCTTGAGACTGCAGTCTATTAATCAGCTTGCCTACAAACACCATTGCAGGATTTGTTTTTTCCCCTTTATCCTTTATTTTGTTTCTAAACTAGCCTAATTTGTCACGAAAGCCACAAACCTGGTGACCCAGCCCTATGCTGTCACCTCATTTGTATGTCCTGCTACCTGTAGTTTTTAATTACCCTTGTGTCTTTCCTCCATTGTATTGTCTGTAGCCATCAGGGAAGTGATCTTAGCCAACTATGCTGGAAACCCTTCCAGTCATGAAAATATGAGGTTGAAAATCACACACAGGAATGCCAGCAAGACACACCCTTGATGGAGACCAGAATCCAGTCTAAACAGCTTAGTTTTATGCCATGAATGCAGAAACAGCTCTTACTACATTCATGCAGGGACTGAATAGCAAGCAGAAGTGGCCCTGTTACCCCATGTTCCTATATCAGAGAGAGAGAGAGAAAGACAGGGAATAAAGAAATAATGCATAACACCTTAAGAAAAGGCAGAGCAAACAGGAAAGAGTAACAAAGGGACAGCTTCTGCATCTACTACGAAAAGTATACATACAAAGAAACCATTGGTACCATTATGACTAGGAATACGCTTGTGCCACTATCTGTCACGGCGCTCGGAGCGCAGACAAAGGCGCAGGAAGCAGGTAGTCAGGGTGAATACTGGGTTTAATAGGGAAAAGGAAAGAATGGAACAGGCAGAACATGGGGTAACGTTGCAATGACAGATCTGGTAAGACTAATTCAGATGCAGACTAAATACACAGGACAAGCCAAGAGGAACAGGAAACAGGTGATGACAATCAGGAATTAACACAAGGTATTGAGGGGGGCGTGGCACACACGAGGATCGTACGAGCCGGACGTGACGCACACGAGGATCGTACGAGCCGGACGTGACAGTGTCAGCTTCTAGAATTAATTACATTAATACCAAAGAGAACAACTACATAAGCAGGCGAACAGGAACACTGTCTGAATATCGCCTCACCAGTATCTGCATCTGGGAAGAGGGACTGGAAGCCACACACATACTCACACACACCCAGACGAGGAGAGAGAGGGATACAATAGGGCAAGGAAGCCCTAGTCTCTGTTGTGTGTGCGTATGTGTGTGCGTGTCTCTGCGTGTGCGCGTTCTATGTGTATGTGTGTACGTGTGCGTATATACGTGTATGTGTGTATATATACGTGTGTGCACATGTGTGTATGTGTATATGTTTGTGTGTTGTGAGTGTATGGATGAGTGTGCAGGTTAACATGGAATGATGCCCAATGAGTGTGCGAGGCCACAACAACGCCGTCCTGGGGCCCCACAGACGGCCAGGAGAGCCCCGAGCGATGATGGACCCAGGGCCCCACAGCGGCCAGGCACCCAGACCCCCCGACATTGGAGGGCTGCACGTCCACCCAAGGAGGCAGAGGGGAGAATCACCGGGGGCCCCCCCACTGGCGAGCACGAGTCAGGAACCCCTTGGCTACAGGCGGCAGTGCGACGCCCCCCCCCCCCCCCAGGACACGCAGGCACAGATAAAGCCTGGAGCCCAGGCCACCCACATGTCCCACGGGGGCCCCGCCAGCCCCAGGGAGACCTGCCCCCCCTCCAAGAACCTCCACCCAGGGGACCAGGGGGACGCCCAGAGAGCCAC
>JAABNX020000218.1:0-15982 GCA_015163995.2 Mormyrus lacerda | reverse complement strand
TCAAATCATATACCGCAATATATACCGTCTACCGTCTATGGTTCAGATTATACCGCAATATGAATTTTATGCCATATTCTGGCTGCACCAAAGTCCTACTGATATACAGACTCGTCACCATCTTGGATAAACCCAATGATTGTAGTGTCATCTGGAAACTTCAGGAGTTTCCCAGCTGGGTCCATGGAGGTGCCGTTGTTGGTGTAGAGGGAGAAGAGCTGGGGGGGATAGGACACAACCCTGAGGAGCACCAGTGTTGATGGTGATCTCCTCCAGCCTCACTTGCTGTTCCCTGCCAATCAGGAAGCTGATGACCCACTGATAGATGACAGATGTTCAGCTGGGAGAGATTGGAGGAGAGGATTTCTGGGACAATGGTTTTGAACTGCAAACTAAAGTCCATAAACAGGATCCTTGCATAAGTCCCTGGGTGGTCAAAATGTTACAGGATGTAATGCAGTCCCATTTTTACTGCATCATCCACTACTTTATAAAGCTTTTCAGAGTAGTTTCTTTTACCTACTCTGATTTCCTTGTTCAGTGTGTTTCTGGTCTGCCTGTACAGAGCCCTGTCCAATTTATGGAATATTTGCTTGTCAGGGGGCATTGTTCTCCGTGAATATCATAGCCTTTTTGAAAGCTGCTGACTTCTTCTTGTACCAGAAATTGGCAGTAGATCTTGTAGTTTAATTTTTATACCATCTTCAAGTTGGAAAAGTCCGACAAGTTCATCACTGATAATTACAGCTTACATCATCACTCCGCAACCACCTTGGTGCTTGAAGAAGGTGTCCATCCACTGGCCCAACCATCCAAGATTCACTCCATCAAGATTCAGTCATCTCATCTGTCCACAAAACCATTGTAAAATCTTGAGGCATGTCCATGTGCATTCTTAATGTTTTAGCTTGTCTGCATTATTGAGTGGAGCCTGTTTTCAGGTTTTGTGACTTTAACGTAGCACATTTTACCTAGAGTTTCCAGGGAATTCATTCAGATTACAGTATTGAAAAACGGTGGCATTTGATACTAAACAGTTTCCCCTTTAAGGTCTTCCCTTTAATCTGACACAAATCTCTGGCAGATAATTTGTCATCTTGTTTCAGCATTCTCCTTCTGTCATCTTTGGTTGCTGGCCACAAAACATTCAGTTGTATGGTGATCATATTTTAAAAGTTTGGCAGTTTCTGTTGTCTTGCATCCCTCTGACTTGGACTTAACTATTTTTATTTCCGCTCTGTGTAATGTCCTTTTTTGACCCATTTTAATAATAATAATAATAATTTCTTAGCTTTGCACAGAGGAGTATCTGCAGTTTCCTGTTTTACTCCAAACAGAAAGTACCTAGATGAAATACTGAGCATGCTCTTTTTTTAAACTGCCCATTCTTAATTTGGGTTTCATCTGGACTGAAAATATTGGAGAAGAGAAGATGCAAGCAAAGTACACACCTGCCTAATAATTCTGCATGCAGTGTATAGAGCAATGGTTTAATATTTCTTGGTATAAATGAACCAGGTTGGATTAGAAGTAGGCAATCATAATCCAGGAGTGCCAGTATCCAGCAGGTCTTCTATCCTATTTGGTTTCCTGATGAATCGCATCTGATCTCAGCTAGGATACAAAACCTATTGGATACTGGCACTCCAGAATCAGGGTTGCCTACCCCTGGGCTAGATGATTGTATATTAAATCTGATTAATTAAAATATAGGGGACAGCATTTGTATGGAAGGCTTTATGCGGTTTTTGACTTTGCATCTGTATTTCAAAGTGGCTGCACACTTGAATTGTTGCAACGACTCTTTGAATGAGGTTATACCAGTTGAGGCTGTGTCGTGTTGTGCTGCAGGGCTATGTGAAGCGACAGGCGCTGTATGCATGCAGCACGTGTACACCGACGGGCGGGGAGCCGGCCGGAGTCTGTCTTGCCTGCTCTTACACATGCCACGAGGGCCACGAGCTTTTTGAGCTCTACACCAAAAGGTGAGCCTTAGAGTCTCTGAATGCTCTGAAGTTTGTCTTGAAAGGGGTCGCAAGACTGGACCAGTGTTTTTTGGGACAGAAAATCACTGGTTTGTAGGAAGGCATGTAGGCTATTTTATACTGGTAATGGACTGCTTTTAGGTGCACAATAGTTTATTTCACGATACATCAGTGGGAAATGGCACCTGTAAACATTTCAATATTTCACTTGCTATTCAATATTTGAAAAATTTGGGTTTTCTTGTCTCATAAGCCAAAACTGCATGTTATGTTGCTTGAATGTCTTATCAGTACACATTACTTGTATGTTTTAAGCTGATGTTTCTTTTCAGGAACTTCCGCTGTGATTGTGGGAATTCCAAGTTCAAAGACTTTGAGTGCAAGCTATGTCCCGTACGTTCAGCTTTATTCCTTCCAGATCTTTTTGCAGCTCACATTTGCTTACAGCAGAAAGTGTAATGTGTAGAATTAACTGTAGTGGCCTAACATTCATTCTGTTCATATTAAAGTGAAAGTATTGAAACTTACACTTTTCTCTTCTCTGAAGGAAAAAGATCAACTGAACGCTGACAACAAATACAGCCACAATTTCTTTGGCTTGTATTGCATCTGCAACAGGCCGTACCCAGATCTAGAGGACCAGGCAAGGCCACCTTTTCCTGAAAGCTTTTTGTAAACTTTTACTTCCCTGATAGCACAGTTGAGGCATGTTGTTCATTTGCATGATTTTGTGTGCGTTCAGTGTACAGTTTCTGTGTAATAGATCAGGCTTAGCTGTACACTGATCCACAAGAGACTTGGACTCTGGACATCACAGTTCTCCAGCATCTGCAGCCAAACTGACAGTTTTCTTAGCAAATCCTGAACTCAGTATAAAAATATAAAACTTAGACTGCTAAAAACGCTGTATTCTAAGTTGAATATGTATCTCTTGATTTTTAAGAGCTACATAGTAAATCAAATTTTATATTTTTCATTTATTACTTTTTGAGTAAGACTATACATATCTGTGTTAAATGCAATCTTTAGTTTAACAGTATTGGGGCTGAAGGTGGGATAGTGGTTATAGGAATGGACTATTAACCAGAATGGTGCTTGTTGAAGTCCCAAGAGGGGAGCTACTGTTATTTACTTAACAGGCCTCCATAGAGAAAAATTTATAGGGCTGCACAATTCATTGTTTAAAAGAAAATACATTACATCACTTGGATCAAAGCAAGCGCTCATAATTCAAGCATTCCATAATTCTGCATACCGCATTCATAACCCCACTTTTTTTCAGTGCACCAGGCAACTTTTAGTACTTCAAGAAGTACGGTACTTCAAGGTGTTGGATTTCCACTGCTATAAAATATGATACTGGTGCTGAATGACATCATAATGTGAAGCAGGGTTTTTTGTATTGAATTCAAAAAGTGGCTGTATATTGTAGGGCTAACTGATGTGCGATATTAATACCAACATCGCATATTGTGCACATGTAATTCATACTTCGCCAGTTAGATTAAGATCAGTCTTTATTTTCAGTTCTATATACAGACATTGTAGCGCAAGGAGTTTGTTTCGCAAAAAAGTTTTTTACTCTGTCTAGGAAAAAAAAAAATAAGTTTTGAAATTAATTATTATTCCTTTTCAAGATTATCTAGTATATGTTTAAAAATCAGTTTAAAGTTTACTTCTGTTGCTTTTGCATCAGCGCTGCATGCATTCTCCAAGACAACTATAATCATTTTCATTCTTGCTGTTTAAATCACTAAAAGAATCACGATTCACATTTTTTTTCAGAATCGTCGGCAAATCAAATTTTTAGGTTTCAAAATTGCCTTTACATAATTAATCACTGTGCTGTTGTCTGCTCAACCTATCATTACAAGCTCTTTTGTATTGTCTTTGAGTTTTGCATTGAACAGCTCAAGTGAGGAGTTCTCTGTACTGATTCTCACTGAGTCTTCTACTGGGCCCTCTACTGATTTTCACTGAGGTTACGTTTTGCTGCACTTTTGACTAAGACTTGACCTATGATCCCTTTGAATGTCTCTGCTATGTAATGTTGACATATTTCCAAATCTGTTCTCTAGTTCTTTAACAATAATGTCAACTGTTTTTTTCAGTTATTACATTCAGGTCATTCCTGAATGTGGTGTGACTTTGTGGGCCCTTCAGTTTGACATATTGGAAGGCTCTGCCAGTGAGGGTATTTGCAGTCCTCCAGTTCCTGCTTGCTGTCAGTACTTTCTGTGGTTTTGTACTTTCAGCCTGAGAGATGTGCTCAATGTGCTGTAAGAATTCCTGCATCTTCCTTTCTATTTTTCCTTCAACCTTTAAACTGTAGTCTCACAGGTTTCAATTGCAGCCACCTCAATTGTACAAGATCTGAGAAATATTTTGATATGTGAGACTCAACTTTGAGACTTCTGGTGAAAAAAGATCATGTAAAAATTGACCAAAGGCTAAAAAATATAGGCTTTCCTTTTGCTGTAGAATGTGCGTGGCCCTGCCACCAAGTGCCCCATGTGATAATGGACAGCAGTGAATTGACCCAGCATAATTTGACTGGTGTGCTTAATAAATGTATGGCAACCAGCACATTTTAACCGCTGGTGGGTTTTTTGCTGTACAGCCTAACTCTCTGCACCTAATGCCTTCAGCTTCTGCTTGTTTTGGGACTGAAATGCTACATTTTTTTTTCTTCCTGCCCACCATCCCCCCTCTTCGGAGGACAACTTTATTTTTACATTAAATTAAAGGTACAGTGTAAAGTGTGTGGCCACTCCGAACTCACCTGTCCTAGTACGGTGATTATTTAAAAAAAAAAAAAAAAGTAAACAAATAATAAGTATAAAAAACAATAAGGTTCCATAAGCACTTCGTGCTTTGGACCCTTAATGATAAAGATGGGATGGAGAAAAAGTGTAGGGGAATACATTACAAGGGCATCAAACAACAAAAATTATAACAACAATAATATAAACAACAACAATAATAATAATAACATTTAATTATTATTATATGTTGGTGTTATTATTTTATTATTAATAATATTATTATTATTATTAGTAGTAGTAGTAGTAGTAACATAATGTTACAAATGGGTATTTTAACCATGGGGAACCCAGACCACATTATTATGGGAAAAATATCTCCATTGGCTAAAATGCAGACCTAGTGAACTCAAAAACAGATACGTTGTAAAAATAACCCTTTCTCAGTCCATTTTATGAAATGTGCTATATACGACCTGCTGGACTTGTTAGTTTCAACTATGAAATAAGGACAAGAAAGAAGGAAAACCCAAATCTTTGCAACATTCTTATTTTCAAAATACATTTATTGAGTTTTCATTTTCATCATTCATCATGTGCTGGCAATAAAACACATGCTTCAAACATGCCAACCCATAAAGAAACAGGTCAAGTGAACAGACCTGTAAAAAGGTGTACTACACACAGAAAGTTTACTTGTGGTGGGTTGTAAGGTCTGGTGCACCACCTGTATTGCCTCTGCTTTTGTCTGAGACTGATGTTGAGCACATGAAACATGATCATCACAGTTGCCAGAAAAGTTTCAAAACATCCAAAACCTAGTTGTACGTTTTATAAAACATAACTGATGGTGCAAAATTTCTGCCACTTACCTATTCACAGCTTGACAGGTGAATCTTTGCAGCATGTACAGCAACAACCTCAAAACACATTGGGGGCCATATTTTTATTGTGAAAAACAATCTGGTTAATTCAGTCAGTAATTACTAAATGTCACTGGGTTGTATATGATAAAATGGGCTGTAAAGCAAAAAAGGGTCGTACAGTATATGACCCTGTGGGTTCCCTAGGAATATATATGTAGCATACACACACATGATCCTACACATATACATGTATATTTCAATTCCTATACCTATAACATATGCTAAAAAGAAATAATAATAATGGGAATAATGATATTGATCACTCAACCTCGTAGGCGCCCATTCTTGTATGTGCAAGGGTAGGTGTAAACTGATTTATCATTGGATGTGCTGGCATTTGATGCCATCAAGGGATGTGTCAGCGCAACCTCAATGCCGGACCTAAGGCGAAGGCAGGGGGAACCAGGCAAGAGAGGCCACCCCACTGCCCCCACGGCACATGGGCTCACGGCCACACGTCCCCGAGACAACCACCCACTTAACCTGAGAGGGAGCCCGCAAGGGACTAAGATGGTGCCAAATTTATACAAGGAGGGCTGCAAAGGGGGGATAAGCGGCGAGCCCCCCCATGCCCCACACCACCCCCAACAGGCCAGGCCAGCGACCACCCAGAAACACCAACTACGTGACCTCAGCCAAGAGGAACACCAGAGGACCCCAACCATCCAGCCCCGCCCCCAGCCCCCATCCCAGGGCAAGACCCCACCACCCCCGACAACATTACATTAAATTATTAATTATTGGAGTCCAACTATGTTCAAATTCTATCAATTGATTTTTCTTACAGGCAGACATCCTTTCCATGGACACATAGTTCAAGAGTAGATTTTTGAACTGGGTTATGTTTAAATTCTCTTTTGACTTCCAGTTCAGAAGCCATCTTGGCAATGGTTCGTATCTATATTAATATTAGTGAGGTCCCCAAGCAGGCAGAGTGAGGGGGAGGTTGGGGATGGGATACCCTAGGTGTGTCAAGTCTTCACAAATCCTTTGCCAGAAATCGTTGACCGGTATGCACTACCATAAAGCGTGCAGGTAATTCTCTGGTGCGTCTTTACAAGTTACGCATATGTCAGTATTTCTGATGCCCATCTATAACATCCTTTACCCTGTAGTAGCGCGTTCTGTGTAAAATGTTGTACTGTAATAGCTGCAGGTTGGAGTTCTGAGTCATTCGAAAGATATTCAAGGAAATTTGCCTCCAGAAGTTAGTGTCTGGGTTGATGCGTAAATCCCTTTCCCATTTGTGGGTAGGGAGTGAGAGTGTTGTGTCAGATTCTGCTAAATGCAGGTAAATCCTAGACAGTAGTTTTTTAGTTGGAGTTAAGAAATTTGCTATTTTAGGTGAAAAGCTCCAGATCTAATTGCTTATGGCACCATCTATTATGTATTATTGATTTAAGTTGAAGATATTCTAAGTATTCCTTTTTCTCAATGCCATAGGTTTCTGCTGTATTGTCAAATGATATCATGCGATTGTCTTGGATTATGTTTGAGGAGCTTGATTCCTTTATTATGCCATGCAAGGAAGTTTGTCGTTTTTTTTTTTTTATTTTTTAAGAGGATGTCAGGGTTGTTGCAGATGGGTGTTAGTTAGCATGGGACCAGTGAAGTTTGGTTCATTTTAAGAAATTCTCCCCAGGCTGTCAGCAATATGCTGATATTAATGCTCTTAAAACAGCAATGTATAAGACTAATAAATGGCAGGTCCTGGGTTTGAATCACGCGTGGGATCATTACCGAATGTTTGCTCAATATCCAGCCAGTTAAGGTCTAAGTTGTTTTGCGTAGTCCGTTTTAGGACATATATCAATCTATTGGCAAGAAAGTAGTTGTACAAATGAGGAAGCTCCATACCACCACAGTTTTTGGGTTTCTGTAAAGTTTTTAAACTTATTCGTGGTGGCTTGGATTTCCATATATATTTTGAAATGGAGTCCAGTGATTTGAATCAAGTCAGCGGAGGCTGACTTGGAACCATTGAGAACATGTAGTTAACTTTTGGCAAGATCATCATTTTGATTGTTGCTACAATTCCCCAAAAATGACGTGGGCAGATTATTCCACCGTGCAATGTCATCTTCTATCTTTTTAAGCAGAGGACTGTGATTTATTTGCATCAGATCTGACAGCTTGGCAGAAATACCCAGAATCATACCCAGGTATCTAATGTTCCCAGATTGAATTGCTACATTTTCAAAACCAAGAGCAGAAGTTCAAAGACTATCTCAATCATTGGCAATGATTTCTGTGCACTAAGCATTGCCAAGCTGATGGGGTACACATGGAAGGACAGGGCATGTTCACATTTCACTTCTGAACAGTGCTAGATTCTTCCTGTCACAACTGTTCACATTTGTATCTTTTGCTCCAAAAGCACTCATCTTGCGTCCACACCAGTTTGGATTGGTGGACTCAGGATCTTGAAACTGCAGCTTGATAGTGTTCAGAATTTGATCAACCTCTGCTAGCTGTACTAGATAAATCAAAGTTGTCCCCTCACATATGTGCAATATACAGTATCTGATAGCAGTCTTTCCACAATTGTTTATAACAAGGATATAATTTGCCTTTAACGCCTCTTCCAACACTATTTTTTAATTCATTTGCATTGCAACCTACAGACTGCACAGGTGGTGTCATTGTCAGATGTCTTTGACACATCCATTCCTTCATCTCCATCAGTAGAAGTTTGGAAGTTAAACTTTTGTGACTGTAGTAGAACAAAATATCAGTCACATGAGCTGCACGTCACCAGACTTTTCTCTACTTTTTAGTCATTCTAATCACTAATGAAGTTGATTTGACCAGCAATCTCTTACCCTACATTGGCACAAAGTTGCAGTACATGTAGTACCTGGGTTAAGAATGTGACTTTTGAACTTCAACTTGAACTTAAGAATGGACTGTGTTTAATATAATAGACTTTAAGTTAAATACAATGGTTTATATTAACAAATGCACACATTGATTTGTGACACTCATAAAAACATTGCACGGCTTTGCACAGTGGTTTGTTGGTTCAACGTACAATACAGTACCATATGTAGTTACTTTTATTATTACTGTTTATTATTATGACATACTGGTATTATTTTTCTGATTTACCTACAGACTTTGGGAACAACCTCATTTGTAACATGAGGACTGTCCGTACATTTTCCCTTTGTCATAACGTAAACAGGTGAACTCCTGTACTTAGCCGATTTAAAACTGCCTTGCTGAGGAGCAGAAGGCACAGTAGACTCTGTTAGCTACCCTTTGCTGCTGTCATCATCATCATCATCAGTCATGCACACGGAGAGAGTGTGAGTTTGATGTTTCTTTTAGCCATTCTACATTTTATGTACCTGCTTGTGCTATTCAGGGTTGCAGGGGGTCCCAAGCCTATCCTGGACACTGTGAGTGCAAGACAGTGAACGATCCAGGTTGTGGTGCCAGCCCATCACAGCACACACTCACACATCATTCACTGACACATACACACCTACAGGCAATTTGCTAACTCCATTTAACCTCAGCATTTTTTTTGGATTGTGGGGGGGAAACCAGAGTATCCCAGCAACCCAAAGGAACCAGAGGAAACCCTATGATGATATGAGGAGTACATGCAAACTCCTCACACACATGGGGATGCGTGTTCACAAAGTCCATTTAAGCTGTGCTACCTTAAATCCGACATGTGACTATGTGACAGTGATGGTGAAGAATATAATATGGATGGTTATACATTGTACATTGTTCCATAGAGACCGGATAGGCAAGAAGGGAGCTCACTGATAAAAATAAAAGTACAGAAGCTGTATGGATAAAACTTGTTGGGGTTTGTTATAGAGCACCTAATGTAGCTGCAGAGGAAAGCAGAATGTTATATGACTATATCAGGATTATACTGTAGGTCATAAAAACAATGTGGTGGTTATGGGTGATTTTAATTTACCTGGGATACAGTGGGACATCGTCTCTGGCTCTTCTGTAAATGAACTTGAGATGGTGGAATTTGTACAGGATTGTTTTTTTACTCGGTTTGTTAATACCCCTACCAGGGGAGAAGCCCTTCTTGATCTTGTTTTCTTTTAAAACCAGGATAGGATTGGAAAATTAGAGGTTTTATAACCACTGGACGGTAGTGATCATAACATGGTTAAATTTGAGGTTAGTTTTAGTGTCCAAAGTGCAAAATCGAAATTATAAGTATACAATGTTAGGAAGGCTAGCTTTAATGGTATGAGACTGAAACAAGAAACTGTAAGCAAAACTAAATCTAGGAAACGACAACTAAGGTGGTTTTACTAAGGAAATTAATGCCTTGTCCAAATGTACACAGGTATTTTTTAAAACATACTTTTTCTATACGTCTTGTCCACATGTAAACGGCGTCTTAGCTCACTGAAAACGGAGCTTTTGCGAAACTCCATCCAGGGTGAAGATTTTAATAAACTCCGTTTTCAGCGTCAACATGTAGACAGGGAAAACAGTTTTTGGCTCGAAACGTCACATTTTGCGCTGTTGTCCACTTTGTGTAACGTCAGAGTGTGCGCTGTTTGCTGTATACATTAGGCGAGTTTGAGCAATGGTGGACTTTGCCAAAATAGTGCTTGTGCTAACCTTGCTGACAGGACTTCTTACATATATACAGATAAATGTTGAGACACTCTCGCATTATATTGATCAACACAGGCGTCGGAATGTGCGCCATGGTTTTCAACTTATCGGGACTGGCAATTAGGCTTCTGATTGGCTAACATGGCAGTATGGTTAGAATTATAATGCTGCCTGTTGGTTTGGCATGCTCTTGACAGAGCATTTTAGCAGTTTCATGTGGACGGAAATATTTTACAAGACAATGTTCGTGTGGACGGGGATTTTTTTTAAAACGGGGAAGGAAAAACAACATTTTAAAAAATACCTGTGTATGTGTGGACAAGACATAAGAATAAAGTCAGGAGGAAAAGGGCTCTGTTCCTCAATTGGAAAATAACTAATGATTTCAAAATTAAGCAGGAGTATCTAAGTCTACAGGTAGAGTTAAAAAAAAAAAAAAGACTGTCCAAGAGGGATGCAGAAAGAAAAATTGCATTGGAGGCTAAGGATTACAATAAAAGTTTCTTCCGATATTTTAACTCTAAAAGAGCTCTAAAAGCTGAAATCACTAATTTGCAGAATAGTAAGGGCCTTATAATTGAAAATGAAATTGATATAGTAAATGAGTTTAATGATTATTTTTCACGAGTGTTCACAGTAGAGAACACAATTAACTTACCACCAGTTAGTACGAATACAGCATCATCTATGACCAATATATGTATAACTGAGACTGATGTGGAACTAAGCCTAGATAAACTCAAAATAAATAAATCATAGGGCCCTGGTGGCATCTTACCTATAGTCTTAAAAGAGATTAGGGATATTATTAGCAAACCTTATATTTTAATATTCCAGAAATCGTTATCTGCGGGCGTGTTTCCTTCAGATAGGTAGCATGCTAATATAACACCCATATTCAAAAAAGGGGATAGAAGTAATCCATCAAACTATAGGCCAATCAGTTTAACTAGCATTACTGGAAAAATAATGGAAGCTATAATCCAAGTGAAAATGGTAGATTATCTGGATACAAATAACATTCTGAGGGATAGCCAACGTGGATTTGGGAGAGGTAGTTCCTGTTTAACGAATCTACTTGAGTTCTTTGAGGAAGCTACAAGTGAAATTGATCACAAAAAGGCATACGATGTGATCTACTTAGATTTCCAGAAGGATATCTTTGATTGATTTGATGTTGTCCCCCACAAACAGCTCTTGCTAAAGCTGAAAGCTGCAGGGATTTTAAGAACTGTGGTGGTTTGGATCGAAAACTGGTTAACTGACAGGAAGCAGCGAGTAGTTGTTAGAGAGAGAGTGTCACAATGGTCTTTGTTCATAGTGGGTGTGGGGGGTACCGCAGGGTTCAATTTTAAGACCACTATTGTTCCTAATTTACATTAATGATATTGACACCAATACATACAGTAACCTGGTTAAATTTGCAGACGACACCAAGGTGGGTGGTGTAGCAGATACTGATCCAGCAGCAGAGAGGCTACAACGGGTTCTGGATTTAATTAGCGACTGGGCTGATACTTGACAGATGAAATTTAACACAGATAAATGTAAGGTAATCCATGCAGGGAGCAGAAATATAAAGTACAGATATTTTATGGGTTCCATTGTAATAAAGGTAGCTGATTACGAGAAAGAGCTTGGTATGTATGTTTATGCTTCCATGTCCCACTCTCGCTAGTGTGGGGAAACAATAAAAAAGGCCAATATAATGTTGGGTTATATCTCTAGGTGTGTGGAGTTAAGTCAATGGAGGTGATGTTACATTTATGTAATTTCTTGGTAAGACCCCACCTAGAATATTGTGTGCAGGTTTGGTCACGTTACCTTAAGAAGGACATTGCTGCCTTGGAAAAGGTTGCAACGGAGGGCTACGAGAATAATTCCTGGTCTTAGAGGAATGTCTTGTGAAGGGAGGTTGGCTGAGCTGAATCTGTTTAGCTTTGAGCAAAGGAGACTGAGGGGAGACATGATCCAAGTCTCTAAGATTCTAACGGGTCTGGATGCTGTTCAGCCAAATGGCTATTTCAGAGACACGTGACACCCGAAGCTGTCGATAACACTCACACTGTTTATTAACAAAGACAGACAAGCATTTACACCAACCGAAAAAAAACAAAAATAAAATGTGAAAACCACAACCCACTTAACTGTGCTGGCACACAAACACTCCAATATACTTTCAAATGATTCCAATCAACTGCTTCAACAGGTGCACAGCACAACACAAATGCACCCCATATCTACACCACTCCCTCACAGTTCAGCAATCCCAGCAATCTCTACAGCATTCCCAGCAACCTCAGTATAGAAAACCTATTCGCAGACTAAATTCAAGCATGTTGGTGACAATTTTTGGCACCATCTGGAGCACTGTATGTTGGTAAATTTGAGTGTTTTGCACAAAAGTATTAGCTAAACGGGTTATTGTAAGCTGGTTTGCCCACGCAGTTCATCAGACTGTTTCTTTCTCATAGATTCCTGATGAGATGATTCAGTGCGTCATATGCGAGGACTGGTTCCACGGGAGAGTAAGTCCTATAAACTGTTTTTTTTTGACAAAACTTTGTAAAGGTGAACTGAAGCACAGGGATGTTTCCTCGAGTACTTCCACCATAATGTATTCAAGTATGTGACTGCATGCAATTCCTTATATCTTTCACCATCACTCAAAATATCTTAAAGCAATGTTTTCAGTTTCAAATGAGTGCCTGCATTCCAGCCCACACTGCTTTCAACCTACCACATTAATTATTAGTCTATTAAGGACCATCTGAGCCTGGTTAAGGTAGGGTTTGAATGAAAACATTCTGGCAGGGACTCCTCCAGGAGCAGGATTGGCAACTACTGCTTTTAAGCAAAATTTTAAGTGAGCAAAACTTAACAGTAACAAAGGGGTTTGGTAACTGATTGGAATGAGGGTCTCTATGGTCCCGTGATGATCTGCTCTGGTCTGTAGCACCTGGGCTGCAGGGTGGCAGAAGGGGTGGAAATGCAGGAGATGGTTTGTGAGGCCTGTATGAACAAGGCACCTTTCTTGTGGACCTACGCTACCCAACTGGCAGGTGAGCTTCCTGGGTCAGGCTCAGCAACAGCCGCTTGTGACTATCTGAAGGGTCATACTGTGTATCTGTGTGTACAAAGTGAACTCAGTCAAGGCAGATAATGAGATAAAGGAAGAGAAGGTGGTTGAGAAGAAGGAGGAGATTGACAGCAGCTGTAGTAATGGCACAGAAGAACCTTCGACCAGCCTGCATTGTCAGGAGGAAGAGAAGGTACTGACCAGTATGCTTAGCCAAGAAAATCACAGTGTGTTACCAGTAATCACACATGCTGCCTCTGACCAGTAGGGGGAGCTGTCCAGTAAGGATTGGGCTAATGTGCAAAAGCTTAGTGGTGGGTAGAGAAATTTTCACTGTGACTGGGAGATGCTGATGATGCTTTACTCATCATTATACCACAGTACTGTTGAATTCTCGACTTTGAAAGGTGTTGATGATTTTTCTATAACCACATAGTCACAGCTCGCGTCCTTTCCCCTGTGTAGGTCCAGGCCAATGGAGCCATATCTGGCAAGCGAAAACACCAGGAGGTGGAGGGTTCAGCAGTGCATTGCAGGCTGACTGAACTAGAGGCCCAGGTACTGTCCAGGCCAAGGGAGGGAGCCATCTTCTGGCCTCAGTTCTGGCGCTCCAGACTGTGTACCTGCACCAACTGCAAGGTACTGTTTTCTCAACTCAGCCAGGTCATGGACCACAAGTCTCCCGCTCCTGACTCTCAGTGACATGGCACACTATTTGCCCCTACCCCATCCCACCCCACCTCACCCCCGGTGTAGGCTGTCTACACAGATGTGGGGGTGCCCTTCCTGCTGGATGAGTCAGACACAGTCCTAGCTTATGAGAACAAGGGTAAGACAACAGATCAGGAGGGCATGTCCGAGGGTCGTGACCCACTGATGTCAGCACTCAACACGCTGGACCGTGTGCAGCAGCTGGAGATCATCTATGGTGAGACCTCTTGCCTGAAAGGGGAGCTGCTTCCAAACTGCTGAGCTGGGAAGGGAACTAACAGTGCTACCTTTTCCCTTTATTAGAGTACAATGATATGAAGACAGAGCTGAAGGAGTATCTGCAGAGGTTTGCACATGAAGGAAAGGTAAGGAGTTGTGGCTAATGGAATGTCTTAATGTTCATCTGATGATTGGTGGGTTTTATTCTAATTAGCATATTATTACCACGGAACATTTTTCAATGCCTTTATTAGAAAAAGGTAAATAAAAGACGGTGCCATTTGTGGGCACAATAAACAACCAATCTCTAAGATGCTTATTTTTGCTCTGTGTTTTGTTAGTTTTGTCATTTTTTTGCTCATCTCAGTAATTATTGCCCTGGATTTTATGGAATACTTTAGTTTATTGCAGAAATAAATGGTACCCTAACAAAGCTGTTGAACTGATATGGTGGCAAAATCGAAATTTCATAAGTTGTAGAGAAAATTAATATGTTATAGTAATGAGTTTCTGACAATGACCCACATATACCCTTTGTGTTAATTTTATATTAGTTTTGGAATTCATTGGATAAATGTTTTTCTAAGATGTGGTTAATTGAGATTAATCACAAACTCTGTAATTAGTTATTTTAATAGACTCATAGCCCTAATTTATGAGTTCTATAGGAGAAGAATTTTGAACAGAATGTGAAATTTTTCAGGGACCCAGTGCAGGTCACAGAGAACAGGACATGTATAGGTGGGTCCGAGTTTTGGTGAGATGGTGAACTGCAGAATTGTTGATTTTTTGAAGCTTGTGCAGGGATGCCCACTAGGAAGGAGTTTCAGTACTCGAGGCAGCTGGAATGAAGGTGTGGATGAGGGAGAGGAAACATTGATTTGTGCAATGTTACAATGTTACATGATGAGGAGGTTCCATAAAGACTCCAAGACTATAACCTGTCAGTGAGGGGAGAACTGCTGTACCTTCGATGTGGAATCAAGGCAGCTTTGAGGATGGATTTTTGTTACTATTGAGTTTGAGAAAGTTGTCGTTCAACCTGATCTTGATTGCAGATAAACAAGCTTTGATTTGGGACATAGGAGCTGAGTAGATTGGGTTAGTCCTGACATATATCTGGATTAGGGCTGCAACAACTAATCGATTTAATTAAAATTAAATTATTAAATTTATTAAATTGATTATTAAAATAGTTGCCAACTAATTTAATGATCGATTAGTTGGGTCTACGTTATTATATACATAAGTACAGTGGCTACCTTGTAATTTGGGAGCAATAAGATAAGCCGCAGTGGCAGTAAAGCACCATTAAGCTGGATGCCGACCGCCATAAAAGAAAAAGGTGACGAGAACCAATGGCATGCCTTGAGTAGCTTATGTGATGAATTCTGGAAAAATTGAAAAAAACGTTTAAAAAATGGCATAGCCGGACACAGCAGAGTCTTGTTTTAATTCTGCCAGAATTTGACGATAATTAGCCGAAGTTAGGTCGGAGAGACACTGATGCATTATGTATGACATTGTGGAGTTTTTGGATTATTTTATGCAATTATTCAGATTACTTAACGTAAATCCTTCATTCAGTGGTGCAGTGGAGGGTAAATGCACATAAACACCATTTACGCACCTTTTAAATTTACAAAACAGCGTTTACTCACCTTTTTTGAGATCACTAATGTTAAGAATATAAAT
>JAABNX020000217.1:0-12890 GCA_015163995.2 Mormyrus lacerda | reverse complement strand
TGTGTGTGTGTGTGTGTGTGTGTGTAGAGTACAATGCTGCTATTATACTTGTTATTATAGTTGTTTTGTTATTAAGTTGGATATTATATTATTGTACTATTTACAGAGGGGTGCTGTGTGTGTGTGGGGGGGGCTGTCATGCAGCTACCAACTGGTGTCTTGTATGGTGTATGATTGTGCCTGTATATGCTGTGCTACATGGGATAATCCTGCCACCCTCCATATGATGGATGGATGGATGGATGGATGGATGGATGGGGAGAGAGAGAAGTTATTGATATTGGATATTATGCTAGTTCATCAAGCTTTCCCCCCCTAGAATCACTGGTCTGGAGCACTGCCTGAATTTTGAATGTTTAAAATGGTTAGTAAACCCACCCACCCATCTATCCATCCATCCATCCATCCATCCATTTTCTGCCACTTATTAGTGGTGGGCAGTCTATGCAGGGATCCCCAGACCTCCCTTTCATCAGCCACCACCTCCAGCTCCTCCGGGGAAATCTCAAGGCGTTCTCAGGCCAGCTAAGAGATATAATCTGTCCAGTGTGTCATGGGTCTGCCTTAGGGTCTCCTCCCGGTTGGACATGCCCGAAAGACCTTCCTAGGCAGCCGTTCAGGAGGCATCCTAACTAGATGCCCCTGCCATCGGGGAATACTGTTGCCACAAAGGGGTGTCTGCAACATTGTTTAAGTAGGTGGTACATATCAAAGTAACATCCACATGAATGTCAGGACCCAAGATTTTTCAGCAGAACATTGCCCAGAGCATCACACTGCCTCTGTCAGCTTGTCTTCTTCTCATAGTGCATCCTAGTGCCATCTCTTCCCCAGGTAAACGACGCTTATGCACCCGGCCATCCACATGAGGTAACGGAAAACGAGACTCATTGGCATCCTTTACCAGTGCCATAGTAATGAGATAATGATTGTTATTCAATTGACTTGTCAGTTGTTTTAATGTTATGGCTGGTCGGTGTATAAGTCTTTTAAAAAGCCTATCAAAATAATTCCGTAGTAATTATAGCGGTAAAAAACATCTTGATGACATGTTCAGTTGCGAGGTTGCAGTGGATATACTATATATTAAACATCACACCCAATGAGCATTTCCAAATACGATCTATATTAATTAATGAATTAATTTATATAAATTAATTTATGAATTTATTCATGTGTCAGTATTAACCAATCACCGTATCCTTCTGCCAATGACGTATTGCTCTCCTTAGAAGAATGGGCCGGGCAGCAGTCGGCGCTGTCATTGCTCGACTTCAGTGCCAGCCCCCTTTACACTGACAATTTTTGGGAATACCTCCTCCCCATTTTATCTTCCGTTGAGGTCTCAGCATCAGGCACCTTAAAGTTCGTGGCAAAATAACTGGTCAAGGAGTGAATAGTATTTCGCACATTTCCTCTCTTTTATTTCCATTGTAAATGTTTCACATACAACATTTGAGCTATATAAAACGTTTTTTAAATTGACGTATTATTTAACTTAAGTCAGCTGCTTTAATGTAATCTATAGCTGGACAGCTGGTGAGAAAGCATCTGGGGAACCGGCCTTGTGTCGTATAAAACAGAATGCAATTCAATTAACCTATTTTAATAGAACGCTCCCCTTAATTGGTTAAAGGAAACACAATCGCTAGATAATACGTCATCTTCATTATTGCATTTACTGCAGAAAAAAATTGGGATTTTATTAACGTACGGTTTGTAAAAAGTCAAACGTTTAGTGCGCAAGTGAAAGAATTTACAGGAGGGTTGGGCTCCTGTGCCATTTTTATCGTACGGTGAATCAGTGAAACCGGCTTTTCCAGATCTGAGTCTGGTTTGCCCTGCGCTTCAAGGCGCTGGGGCCGCACGCCTTTGCGTCAGTAAACCTGCTACTACGGGAGGCGTTGCTGCTCACAATCGCAGAGGCATACAGTAAAAATGCAGTAATAGTGCGCAGCCCTGCTACCGAACCGACTGGCTTTTATTCACCTGGACGCCATATGCCTTCAAGATTTCTATTTTGCTGCGAAAACTAATCCTGGTACCTTCGCCTACGGGATTCCTGACGGAAGATATCGTTCATATTTACTGATTTTTTTGTCAGAAGCAAAATTCGGAAATCATACTAGGTACATAGGTAGGTTGCGTTCTCCGTTATTAAAAATATGATGAAATAGATATAGATATTTGTGCGATAGGTGTTTATGTCTGTGATTGTACATAGAAGGGATATGTAAATGACGGTACATTTTAGCAGGGTATACGTTAATACTTTTATTTCATATTACATTTTACTATGTGCGTAAATTAAGCCGTCTTCCTTGAAAAGGATAAATAGTCATATGAATGAAATAAAAATGCATGTATTTTACGTGTTTGGACTAGCTTATGGTAACAGAGACAGGGCTGGGCGTCTGAAATCTTAGGTATGAAATGTCACCGAAGCGTCCGTGTGTCTGTCACACGCTGCGGCTGTGTGAGACCAGCTGCACTGTCTGCTTGGGGTGTATATGAAATGATGTCCCATATGCCAGTATATTAGGCCTATATCATTTTCCAGAAGTGCCGGAGACTCCTAGCTTCTGCGATTATATGAATTTATACATTTTATACACACACACACACACACGTATAATATTATATATATGAAATTATACACATGTGAATTAACTAAATACGAATTTATATAAATTTGAAATTATAGGTATGTGTTTGTTTATATTATTGAGGTATCAATGACGCACACAATTGCATCACTATATAAAACAGTAGCTATTATTCAATAATTGAAGCAAAACATTATTAAAGACAATAATATAAAAATAGAATACTTATTATTGAAATTTTTTTAAACTGGCCACCCATATGTCCTTACTCCGGCATAGCAAGAAAAGGTATACGTTGGCACAGTATAGATTTTTATTTCCATGTTATGACAGGTAGGATAGGGAATGAGAGATGAGCTTCTGTGGTGTGACAGAGAAGGCTGGGTAGAGTATATGGGTAGATACTGAGAAGCCACAATCTTATGGAGGAGGGTGTGGCTTTAGATCAATTAGGGGGACTTTTTTGGTGTACAAAAGATTAAAGCATCTGGATTATCTCCTCCAACTGCTGACTGTAGAGAGATGCTGTTGTAGTAAAAATTAAGTATTGAAAGGGAAGAACTGGGGGAAGAAATCCAGAGTGCTATGCATTGCCCGTTAGCCAGAATTTTTGAATTTTAAATGAACACGTTAATTACTAGTCAGTAGCCAGGAACATTGCTGCGCTCTTACAAGTTGGATTGATTTTTAACTGTTGCACATCACTTGTGTGCATATAATTTTGTTTCAGCAACTTCAACAAATTTATTCATCAGTAAAGACATTATAAATAATAATTGCCCAGCCTTCTCTAAAACAGTCTTCTCTAATAATGAACTTAATCCATTTAGAAGCAATTTTCAGTATATTTTCAGCCAATCACTTAGGAGAAATACTTGAAAGGAAGGCTAAGTAAATAAAAAATTACTTTCCTGTCAGCAATTGCTATCTATCCATCTATTTTGTGTTCAAAACAGGCCAATCTAAATAAGTCAGTTTAAGGATTAAAAGTTTACCAAACCCTAAGAGTGAATAATTATTGAGGTCTTGGTGGGTTTTGCCCAGCAGGTAACTAAACATCCATGCACCTTTAAACCACTTATTCCATGTAGGAAGGCAGGGGACTAAGAGGCCGATGCAGGTGGCACTGGGCAGGGAGGCTACGGATCAGGTGCCAGCCTGTCACAGAGCACCTGAACACAGAGAAAATTGGCTATCTTTGTGTTATGGGAGGACTCCCGTGCGATCCAAGGAGATCATGCAAACTCACAGAGATACAGGATGCTGCTCACTGACGCGTCGCTCCCTTAGTAAAACAAACCGCACCTGCTGAATAAATAAGAGAGGGAAAAGATGAGATATTTTAATAAGAAAGTAATAGAGTGATTAGGCTCTGTGTGATCAGTCTTACGACAGATACTGGAAACAGAATAGAGAGTGTGGTGATGCTTGCTGAGGATCAGTGATATGCGGGGGTGCCAACGAGTGCATTGAGACCACAGTACACACTTACAATTATTCTCGCTTATCGAAGTCCATGCACTTTCACACCAAGGACAATGAAACTGAATTCACTTTGATACTGGCGATAAAGGATATTCCAGTAGGCCAATAACTTGTAAGTACAGCTACATTCTTTGTGATTTTGTTGGCTTATTGTTGTGATAATGCAGTCGTAACTTTGAGTGTTAGAAGTCAGACGTAAGGAATTTATGGTCCTGGATTTGGTCCCCTGACAAGAGAGGCTGTTTGTGGGATACAGGCCGAAACTGTCCCCATCTATTGTTAGGGTATATGTGGTGCCCCATCCTGTATCTGGGTGACAGTAAAATACCAGCCTAGAACACGTAAGCTTCAATTATTAATTGATAAGAGAGTAGTAGCCCTGGTGACTCCAGGTTATTTTTTTAAGGGGGATGCATTGGGGGTGCGTGTAGGGAAATGACTGTAAAATCAGTATGCATGCCATGATTATGGTTATGATGTTTTGTTGTTCACAAGTACCACACTGATACCCCACTCTTAATTTGGTTTTATTTTTCCGAAAGATTCTGCACTCTTTCATTAATATGCATACAGCAGAATGGTCAGGACCTAGCTGCAAAACAGCTGTATTATGTGGTTAAACATAGAAAACGTTAAACAAACGTTTATGAAATATATAAAACCTCTCCCTTAATTGAGGTCACAAGACAGAAAAGCTTTCTAGATGCTTTTTTATGCCTGTAATTGAAATACAATGAGTAATTATGGGTAATATGGAACAAACAGTTTGTGATGGTGCTCTGCCTTTTGCAGCAGGTAATGGTTGAGCCACCCATAGCTGTGGAGGCACCAAGCATACAGACCTGGAAATATTAGCCTTCATGTATATTCATAACTATTCTGGGGAAAATAAGATAATTGTCATATATGTGGGTTAGGGAGAATTGTGTTCTGTGTTCTATAATCAATCAAAGAAAATGGAGGTGAAGGGTGTCCAGGGCACCACCTCTACCTGCAGGCTTGATTCCCACTTATGACTGTGTGTATGTTTGTGTTTGCAAATTGGATGCTTTTTTTCTGGTATTTGCACAAGCTCCTTCCTTGTACTCCAGTTTTCTCTTGCAGTCCCAAAGCATGCAGTCAGGTGAACTGGTATTCTAAAGTTGCACATAGTGTGCTTGTACTCATTTACTTTACTGTAGACTGACATTTAAGCTGAATGCTGCCCTTCAAAGCTTGGATGATTGGATTATCTGTTTTATTGGTGAATATTCTGAAATTGATTGATTTGCAGTAGTTGTGATTTTATGTAAATTGGATACATACTGGGGGACTCTATTTATCCTGCTCTTGCTGGCTGTTTCTTTCACTGTTACACTATCTGTATGCCTAGCTCTTAATAACCTATGGTATTCCTCTGGGTGTTGAGTAACTTCTTATGCTGAAAATAGGCTAAATAGGGCTTAAAGCGGGTTTTATGCTACCTCCCATCATGGGGACCTATATTTACGCACTTTTCAGTGTTCCCTGTCTTCTTGGCCAATGAGCCGCTAATGCAGTGGTAGGAATGTTTCTCATCATGTGACTCTTGTGGTGTGATCCATGAGTTCAACACAATTGAATTGAATTGCAAGTTCCATTGACTTAAGAATATTTCAGTTTCTAACACCAGAAAAAATGCAGTTTTTTTTCTATTTAAAGCTTGAATGAGTCCATTTTACATTGCATTTTAGAAGGTACTTTATCAGTTATGACTGAAGTAAGTTCAGCCTCACGAGGCTTCAGCGTTTGAACAGGTCTAATGGTATTTGCATTAATTACATGCATTAAATCAGCATATTCATGTTGGGAAGGCAGATACTTATATATACCTTGTGTGCTTAATAAGATTCCTGCACTGCTAGTGTTTTCTGTAAGTGCTGCATGAACCTATGTGTCTTTTGGTGCCTTCCAGGATGTGCCTGGCGCTGTGAGAGGCATTTTGAAAATGAGCGTGACCTCCTGGTTTCTGGTGAGCAGCTCAGGCACCCGCCACCGGCTGCCCCGCGAGCTGATTTTTGTGGGCCGCGAGGACTGTGAACTCATGCTGCAGGTGAGAGGAGTGCGATGGACATATCACCATGGCGATATGTCACCATACCGACACATGTATACACAACAAGCTTCACAATTTCAACAGACAACTGAAGTCCAGAGCAAATATAGCTGAAGGCTGCACTGTCTGGGTCTGTTTTAACCATGGTAGAGCTGGGCATCATTCAAAATGTTTCGATACCGGTACCGGAACGATACTTTTTTCAATACCAGTATGTTTTTAAATCAGTTTCAACAACAAGAATAAATTAATCATTAGAGTACTAATTTTTTATTTGATCAAGTCGTTTAGTTAGTTATTGGTTAGTTATTGTGGGAATCAATCACGATCATAGTCGAGCACAGCCTTCATTTATATTTTAACAGGACTCTCAAGTTTCATCAAAAGTCCGGAGTAAGATGTAAGCATGTGTCTCACGGTCACTTTAGAGCCCTGCCCACTACATTCATCGGTCCTTACTCTGCCACTTTCACCTTGTCTTAACAACTTTCATAAAATTTTTTTTGATGTATTATATTATATACTATTTATATAGATTATATAAATGTTTTGAGAAAATAGTAGCAGCTCAAACCTGTACACTGTAGAAAACACCTTTTTTATTACTAACACAACTGACTAACTAACTTTTAAATAAGAAATAAGTTTCTGCTTATCGCTGGCAGATCTCACTAGTTTATCATTTTAATGAGGATATCAATATATAAATATCTTAGAGTTGTTGTGTAACGTTACAAGCTGAACTTTAGAAACATTATCATATTAAATAGTCCATTTTGTAAGCAAGAATGAATCTCTTCTTGAATGTTATTTTTATTGTTTACTTATCATATACATTGAAATTATGAGCTTTTTGTTGATGTCATTTGCTGTTATGATAGTAACCCTACATTGTGAAAATATATTTAATCAATACAGTACATCGTATTAGGGGAAAATTATTTAAGATATAATTAATCAGTGGGAACTGTGAAAGTTGTGTAGGAAAGAACACAATATAGTTTTTTTCAGGTTGGTTTGGCAGGTGAAAGTGATTGCCTTAACAGATAGCATAAGTAAAGATGTTTTGTCTCTTTATTATACATGCAAGGTACAAGTGTGATGTGACAGGAGGCCTTAGATGGTCAAACTCACTTTGTTTTGTCTTTTGCTTATCATAAGATATATTCATAAGTCACTATTGGAGACCTTGTAATAAAACCTCTTGGTCTGTGATTTTTATTTGCTTAGTCCTGCACACAAGGTTGACCTGGCACGTATGGCGTTAAAACAATGACCTTGTACTGAGCTGCAGGAAATGATGTACCACTTAAGATGTACCAGTAAGACGTATCAGTGCTGTAAGGGAGTTCAGGCAGACACAGAGTTATAGATACTAGGCAGGTTGGGAAAAGGGTCATTTGGGCTCACAACTTGGATGCACTAAGTGAGCAATATGATTGCAGAAGGATGCAAATGCTATCCATCTCCGATTGCTCCTCTGCAAACTTTAAAATAAGGGGAGCCCAGGTGTCAGCTAATCAACCAAGCATCCAGTCAGAATTGAAACACAAACTGCGACATAACCTGGTACAAGTAAGCAGAGCAAGTCCCTTTAATGACAATCGAATGAGGTTCAAAGCTATGAAGTACAATAAAGCACAACTCAAAATCTCTATACATTGAAAGGAAAGATGGAAATCCACATCCGTCTAATCCACATCTACCTAATTAACATCTGATTTATTCCTGCCCTAAGCTGCAACAGTTTCTCTACCCATAAGGAAAATGATCACATGTTTTATTTGATAAGGTTGTCTAACTTGCATGTTTCTCGTAGTCTCGCAGTGTAGATAAGCAGCATGCTGTCATCAACTACGACATGGGCTCTGATAAGCACCTGGTGAAAGACCTAGGCAGCCTCAATGGGGTAAGTGTATGTGCCAACCATGTTAACTGTCCAAAACATTTGTCAGGAATGTCATGTTATAACAGAAAGAGCTTTGTCAATCATATACCTGGAACATTACTTACACACTCAGTGACAAAAAAAGTGAAGCACCCCGATGGAGTGGTAAAAATGAAATGAATCTGCACTTTGTGAAAGGTCATGTGACTGTATCGCAATGATTATGATATCAGATCAAAGGGATAACAGAGTTGGTAGTATGGGCACACTGCTGGTCCCATGTCAGTAGGGTGTGGCACGCCCCCACTCCCCCTGGGCCTAGATACATGCAGCAGCGATACGGTGCGGAAGGGAGTCGTACAGCTGTTGTATCCTCTTCTGCAGCAAGTCAGCCCACAGCTGTTGTAACTGGCTCTCGAGATCCTGCAGATTGGCACTGGGTCTGAGTTGACATCTGAGCTGATCCCACACATGTTCGATTGGAGAAAGATTGGGGGACTTGGCCAGCCATGGGAAGGCCTCAATATGATGCAGGTAGTCCATGGACACATGTGCAGTGTGTGGACGGGCGTTGTTTTGTTAAAAGACTGTACCAGGCTGCTGTCTCAGGAGGGGTAACACATGTGGACACAAGATGTCACTGACGTAGTGCTGTGCTGTCAGGGTCCCCCGAATCACTACCAGAGGTGACCTGAAGTCATACCCTATGGCTCCCCACACCATGATGCCAGGAGTAACGCTGGTGTGTCTCTCCACGACATTTTCAGGATTCATCATCGAACATGGTATGACGCCACTTGTCATCAGTCCATACCTCCCGGTTACGGCACCATTCCAAACGCTGCCATCTCTGTGCTGTTGTCAATGCAGCCTAAAGCATGGGATGGTGAACCCATATTCCGGCTGATGCCAATCGTCAAGACACAGTGCGAGATGACACGGGGTGTCGTTAAGAGTTCAATACCTGTGTCCTGATGGCAGGCGCAGATGTCATGGGGTTCTGTAATGCTTGGCACACAATTGGACGGTCCTCCCTTGATGTGATCATGTTTTGGGTGACCAGAACCTTCGCTATGTGTGTGGGTGCCCTCACGTGCTGATAGATTCCAACATCTGGCAACTGTAACATCTGCATGCCCCACATGCCGAGCATCTGTACAATATGACCACCTGGTCTCATGCAAAACCACAATGTGACCCCTATCAACTCTGTTAAGTGCTGGTAATGCCGTCTAATGCATCTATGAGGCATCCTTTGTGTCTGGTGACTAGACGTGCCAGCATCATTTACATACCAATCTACCAATCACTGGTCTGCATGTGTTCCAAATTACATCCATGTACAATCCTGGAATTTTAAAAAATAGCAGATTAATTCTAAATGCACATGTCTTCTCAGAGATACTGATATGATGTCCCAAGGAACCCAAGATCCACTGACTCATGTGTGCTGACATCAGCAGTTAGCATCAGAAAGAAGTGTGACTGAAATGAGTTTTGTATACAGGCAGTCCCCAGGTTACATTCGAGATCTGTTCCCTAAGTCTGTCTTTAAGTCGAATTTGTAGGTAAGTTGGAATAATAATAAAAGGAATAAAAGGAAATATATACGGTCCTGTATGGCAGTGGCCCCCAACCCCCGGGCCGCGGACCGGGACCGGGCCGTGGGTCATGTGGTACCAGTCCGCAGGCTGCACAGAAAAAATAAAAAACTTTGGTCACGTGATATTTACCGCTAAGAATAGTCCCACAAGTTAGTAAGATGTATAAAAAGCAAATGACTCTTGATCGTTCGGCTCTCACTGATTCAGCGTTGCGGTGATGTTATATATTTTTATGCACGTTGTATTTCTTTTTGTGGTAAATCTTGAATTATTTTAAAAAGATGTTTAAAGTTTACTATGGCGACCAGAGAGCATTGGCGTGCTGAGTGGATGTTACCCATGTTATGTTGTTGGCTCAATGTTATGAGGATGCTGTTAATAAAGCTGCGAATACACATTGGATTTACGTTTATTATTATATTTTTAAAATATCCCCATTTTTATACGTATCATTTATTCGTATAAATACGCATACGTATATTTATCTGCCACTCCTTAAAGGCCGGGCCGTGAAAATACTTTCTGATATTAAACCGGTCCGTGACGAAATAAAGGTATGGTAACTTGAGCTGAAGAACCTCTGTAGCCATGCAATGTTTTCACATGCGTCACAAAGTATTGTGTGTGTTTATTATGAACCATTGTATTTAATTTGAATTTTTAATATAATAGGCTTTATATCAGTCTGTTTGTAAGTATAAGTCAGACTGTTCAGGACAAGCGGCATGGAATGGGGAAACAGGAGCAGGAGTCATGAACAAGGCAAACATCTAATTGAAGAACACATACTAGAACACAACGTTAATGACTGGGTTGGGGAAACAAACTCGAACACAGGCTTAAATACACAGGACTAATTAACAATAATGAGAAACAGCTGGTAACATAGGGATTCCATATGAGGTAGCGAGGGGGCGTGACATGGGAGGATTGGACAAGCAGGGCATGACACACGTTCTTCACTCGGGGACTGGCTGTGTTTTCTATCTTTCAGTGCTTCTGTAGCTATAGTGAGGCTCACCTTCCTGCTTAAAAATATAAAATCAGCAAATGTAAATAAGAGGACAAGATACTTAATACCCATGTATTTGTTGACTCAACCACTAAACATACCATGTTCGGCTAAACAATACCTCACAAAGTTATTTAGATAATTAAGGTAATTATTTACGTGAACTGGTGGTGAAATCTAATGAATAAATGCCTGGAGTGAGACGAGTGAGGTGAGAGGTTAGGCTGCTGAGACTGTCAGCAGAAGGTTTCTGGCTTGCAGGGGACTTTACTGTTGGGTATGGTGGGTAGCTATTCAATTCAATTACTGTAAAAGCACTGGGTTCTAACTGTGTGCTGATGGGTTAGTCTATTATCATGCATGTGTCACTAAGGTTAATATGAAACAGATCGATGAGTCTTTAAAGTAGTTTGTATAACCTGACTAGTGTCCCTCCTGGCATGGATTAGGTGATCACCTTACTGTTGGGCCCTTGAGCAAGGTCCTTAACCCCAAATGCTATTCTATTAGCCATCCAACAAGATTTCAGTAACTTTTTGGATAACAGAAGAAATGTTTATTGTGTTACTGTTCATTTGCATATATTCTGACATATATTGCATGTTGGCAAGCTCTCCGATGGCCTGGGACTGTATTGTATACATAATATCTGTACTGTAAATGATTGTGTGAATGGCCCCCTATAATTTGACTTACGTCTGTACAATTAATGATCCTATAGAGCTGTACCTCTCCCGAAATCTGAGTACCACTTCTGCTATCGGTGCCCTCTCCTATATGTTGAGTACCACTATTATACTGTGAATGCTCATGCAATAATGCCCAAGGTCATCCTGTGTTGTAGATGACTGTCTTGTACTGTGGTCGGTCTTCTTTTTTATCCATACAATGTGAGTTATTCATTTTTTCCTACAGACTTTTGTGAATGACCAAAGGATTCCAGACCAGACATACATAACACTCAAGCTCTCTGATGTCATTCGTTTTGGATATGATATCCTTCTATTGCATATGCTTATTTTAAACATTGTGAATAATTTCTGGGCAATATGTTTAATAGTGTTGCTACATGTACCATTCCCAATAAGTTTTTTTTTTCTGGGGTAATGCTTTCAGAAATGTTGATTTGGCTGCCCTTCATACTATGTACAGAAGTATAAGGAACCTCTGATTGTTTATCAATTAGCTGGCCATTATTTTTTGGATACAGATTTTTAAAAATAATTTTTAATGTTCTTTAATACTGTGATGAGTTGGCACTCCATCTTGGGTTGTTCCCTAACTTGTGCCCATAGCCACTGGGATAAGCTCCGGACATAAAAATGAATGGAAAGTCCCCACAAAGATATTTGTGTGTTTGCGTGTGTGTGAAAAGTCTGATAGTAAACACATTATTATTTTGTTTCTTAACGGCTCAATTTCAGACTTTTTTTGGTTTCTAACCAGCACAAAAGCAAAATGGCCCATAAGGAACTCTCCCGAGTCACCTGATTGGCTTTTCCAGGCCTGGTTTTTATCTTAAAATCAATTTAATGGCACATTGTGAAGTACATTTATCTTCCTTAGCTCAGTGATTACATTCTCAAGTCTACATCCTCGAGAGGAGTCAACACAAGGTTCCAGAAGAGGCACTTAAGGTTCGTCTGTAACTAACAGTCTAAAACTGTTTGCGCAGTTATGTTGTGTTTGTGTGAGTTTCATCCGTTTTGGTTCTATTATTCTTCATGTTTAGTATCTAAGATTTAGAATTGTTAGTCAATATTCAATTTGATTACTATAGCTCTACTTTAAAATGCCAGTTTGAAGGGAGTGCTGGTTACACTCAGGTGGAATTCAGTCTGGGCACGAGTGGCCCATTGACCTCCTTGTACTATTCCAGCATGAGAAATACACCAGCCAGCTCCAGATGACCTTAAAAGCATCAGAGGAGAGACGGCTTGGAGAGGCAGATGGTGATGTGGCAGAACCCCAGCGGAGCACAGAGCAGAAAGCAATATCGGGTAAGGATGCCAGAAGTGCTGTGGTGTTCTTCCATCATAGGAGGGGTACTCACTGCGATGGGCTTTTCATGCTCTGGTGTTTTTACATCATAGGAGGGGTACTCACTGCGATGGGCTTTTCATGCTCTGGTGTTTTTACATCAAAGGAGGGGTACTCACTGCGATGGGCTTTTCATGCTCTGGTGTTTTTACATCATAGGAGGGGTACTCACTGCGATGGG